>JAEMHR010000116.1:0-88280 GCA_016490725.1 Amphichorda felina
GGGGGAAGAAGAGGGGAGGGGAGGGAAGACGAACCATCAGCAGAGTCCAGATGGTGTAGTAGAGGAAGACGGTGGAGGCGGCCACGAGCATGGCGAGGCCGACGAGTTTGTCGAACTGGAGAGAGGAGCTGGGTGTTAGTCGTGTGTCACTTTGGAAAGGCGCACCTTTGGGGGGCGGGGGGAGGGAGGAGGACAAAGACCATTGTTGGAAAGGCGGCGGGGTTCTCTTGCGACCCGGATTCGATGTTGTTGGCGACCGACGAAGTCTTGTAGGGGGCTGTCCAGCAGTTGGTGGTTGTGTGAGGGGGGAAGGTGGATGATGATGCTTGCTGTCCAAAACTGCCCCCAGCGCCAGGAACCACCTACCTACCTACCTGTGGACAGCTCGCTCAGGCGCGTCAAGGTGGGTGGCGGGTTTGACCGCGACTTAGTGTGTTGCCAAATCTAGACTAGCGTGTCTGCCGCCTTTGCTTAGGATCTACGGATACGGATAGTCAGGTTCTGCTTACCTAGGTGAGCGCAGAACTCCTTGTTGGTTATGAGTCGAAAATGGGAAAAATCCTTCTAATGGGCGCATCGATTCGGTTCTTTCTCCTAATGTCGAAGATCTCATATTGGTCAACTGCCTGGGCGACTGATGAAGGAAAGTGGTTTGATGGAAGTTTTACATCTACTAGCGGGCCGGAGTTGGAGAGTAGGGCCATGGCTTCTTTTAAGAGCTTGAAGATCATTTGCTTACCGATAGCTCCGCACCGTGGCGCATTGTCTTCGTAAATCGTATGAGAAAATCAGATCGCCTTGGGGTTTGGCCCAATCTCAAGATCGCAAAGAGCTTAGATTACGCCAGTGCCTCAGTGTTCCGAGAACATCTTAAGGATGTTCCGTCGCAGGGAGGAACTGGGCTACTCTTTGACGGCTTTACGCGAGTTGGATACTTAGGAGCTATATAAGCCTCCGATTTAAATTCGATCGATGAATGGGCGATTTAAAAAAAAAACAAGACCAACATTACCTTGCCCCTGCCTTTCCCCCTGCCTTGCCCCCCGGTGGCGGTAGGCCGCGGTGCGATTAGATATTCGACGTGATGAAAATGCGAAGACTCGTGATGATTCGCTAAACAGCGAGCGGGGTAATTAAGAAGGTACGGATACATAGTACGGAGTAGAGGGGACAAATACATAGTATTATCCTGTCAGGCTTGCAGCCTTGCGGCCTAACCATCCCCATTCTTTCAAACTACATGTACGGAGTACATATCATACGATCATAAAAGATCACCAAGCAAGTAGCGTAATCTGCAAGCCCTTTCTATGTTGGCTCCATGGCTACTATCGGCCAAGTTACCGCTTCAGCAGCGACCGCCCGAGCTGATTCGACAATCGCATTAGCTAACTTCAACTTTGAGATCAGCCTGTTTACCAAACGAGTCAATCCACCGGCCGAGTACGAAGGCGTTAGGCAGCATCTGGCCGAGTCACGGCTCAAAGAGGCCCAGGATGGCGCGCAGCACACGACTGCGCGGAAGCTTGGCCTACTGTTCAAGGGCATTCTCCCGCCCGCCCCGGATCTTATCAGAGCATATGGGTCTAGGGCTTCGGAGATCGCCAAAAGCGCGAAAGCCAACCCAGCCGGAGGCGTCTCCTCGTACGGGCCGTTCGCAACCCGCATTGGCGCAGATGCAACGACGTTATGGGCGGCCGCAACTTCTGGTCACGCCGCAATTCAGTGCCACCTGTTAGCTTGCATGCTGGCCAGGATGTGGGATGCCCCTGAAGCAACGTCGTTGTGGGCTGAGATCACGGCCCGTCGCAAAATGGAGGTTGCGGCAAAGCTCGAGGCCGAAGGCGAGATTGACTCTGACCTCATGCTCGCTGCCGCCCAGAAATTCCCGCGATCGGACCTCGCTGACTGGGATGCGAGCTGTCGCTCCTGGCTCAGGGTGGCCGACTCGGTGAAGTCGGGGAAGCAGACTCAGCTACGTCTGATCATTGACAACATCGATCTTCCAGTGAACAACAAGCCCGACACCTACGAGAGCGTTATGTCTGCTTGGACGTCGGCAATGCAGGAAATCGAGAAGCTTCTGAGGGGTATGCCTCGGTCTGTGCGAGGAGGCGAAGTTCTTCTGGGGTTAATGGCATGGCATCTCTACCCGGATTTGCATTGTCTGTCAGCCCAAAATCCCCAAGTCAAGCTGGGGGATCCTCTCTTCTCAGGCAGGGGTATACTTACAATCGGCTTGGAGCCGGCTCAGGGCCAAGATGCTAGGGCGGTCTACTGGACTCTGCCTCTGACCCATCTTCGATACTACGGGCTTCCTGTAACCAAATTCTGTTCGACGAGAACCTCGGAAAGAGATAGAATCACGGTTGACGAGCTCCTATTTGTGTGGTTTTCCGCCTACATCAAATCATGGGACAACGATCCTAGTATTCCGCCGGAGAAGATCGTGATGTATGTTGGGAACATGGCTTTCGGGCTGCACGAAGCCCTAAGCAGGACACAGACGAGCCCAAAGGAGGCAAAGCACAGCAGCAGTTCCACCGCCAACACGGACCCAGGGAGTCTTTCTGAACCACCGCCCTCCTGGCTTCTGTTGCTCTCCCAGATTGCACGCAAGTGGGCCGTTCCATTGGACCAGACTAGAGCGAAAACGCTGAGAAATCTGGGGAGAAATTTCTGTGATCCTGTAGGGGCGCCATTCCAAAACATTTTCACCATCGACATGTACTTGAAGGTAGCGCTGGAGCTTGAGGACAAGGTACGCTTCCTCAGAGAGATAGCCTTGCATCTCGACACCCAAGCAGGACTGAGCGAAAACTACAAATATCTGATTATATACCGATATGACTATGGGAACAAGCACCCAAACCAATTCGAGGTTGCCACTGCATGCCAGGAGTTCGAGATGGATACAAGAGGGGATTTGAACACTCCTGGAGCCTTAAGAGCACATCGGCGCTGGCTTACCTTGAAGATTGGTGACTCTGGGCGCTCAGCAGGTAAACATGCCGACGACCGAATCCAGCAAATTCGCAGACAAGGCGAGGAAGCAAGCCACCATTCAAATCCGTATCCCATATTCACCAGGATATTCACGACTAAGATGGACCAAGCACGAGGTGAATACATCAGCCATTCTCCCGCAAATATTATAATTCAGAACTCCGGACCAGCATCAAGGGAGAGTCGCATTCGAAAATCAAGACCAAAACCCGCGCCAGTTGTGATGGAGACTTCTCATCAGAAGTACAGCTATGATGTGCTCTTTGGCGACCACCAAAGTGTTGCACTCCTCTGTCTCCGAACTTCTGAAGATACCCGACCCATCATCAACCAACAAAATGCTCCAGCAAAAAGCAACACCGTGAAGCCGTCGTATACCTTGTCCACAAAGAAGCTCATGAGCCTCTTCGATATCGATCGCATCGATTTCAACCTGCTCGCCAAACACCTCAGCATGGATGCGGAGACCAATGCCAGGCTTCTCGGCATGACATTCATCAGCCTCCTCTACAGAGACTTGCGAGATGCCACCGTCGATGTTCGCGCAGCAAAAGTTAACCTAAGCGCGGCCCATTGGGTGAAATCGGCTGTTGAAACCGCCCGCCAGCATCTCCGAAAGGGAATGCACTGTCATACCTCTTACGGAAGCGTTGACTGCCTTGTTCCGACTGAAGTTGATACGGCCACTTCTTTTGCCTGCATCGCCATGATGGAGACCGGGAGCTTCAACATCGCGCCTTCCGGGGTGTCCTCCGTCTTTGCGCTGTGCTGTGCGGACTCTTTGTATATTGCGTCTTCGCTCTTGCGCGATCCAGCGCACCGGGACCCCAGGGGGGTCGGTATTACTCGGGTTACTGGAAACATAGGGAGAGCAGGCATGGCACTCATGATCCCCCCTCCAAACCCGGCTGTGCGAAACTATGACTTGGACGACTGGTATCAATACCAGTACGAAACTTTTGACGGCGTTCTTGACGACTCATTTTCCGGGACAAGTCTTCACCTTTCTTTCACTGAGTGGGACCAGCCACTCAATGTCGGAAACACGGGTGGAAGAGACGTGGAGGCTTACCTCCTTGAGACTCTTATCTCGGTCTACGACAGGAATAATTGGATTGCAGACCTAGATGTTCTATCGACCTTCAGGAGCGACAGGCTGTTGAAGACATTCCTCGCGCAAAATATTTGCGACTGCTCTGCCTCGATAAGCACTCAGGCGGGCAACCGGCTATCTGGAGCGCCGTCAATGAGACTCGTTTCTATTGGAAACTTTGCCGAGATCATTGTCACTCCCTCAGAGCCAGGAATCATCAAGGCCAGGGGTAACTGGCAAGCTCGACTTGCTGCCGCTTCTATCTGCATTGCTCAAGGCTACAGAGTGGTTCTTAAGCCTCAGGAATGCTGCTGGCCGTGCTTATCAAAGGTCAGTATCCGTGAAGAAAGCGTATCCTCTATCATTCGGGCTAGTAGCGAGGTTGTTATGATCCTATGATAAGAAATCATCCTTGAAAGATGCTTAATGATTTGTACGCACTATAAATAACAAGACTCCTAGTATTGAACTTGTATAACCCCTCTAGTGGTTAGGCAGCAGGCATCGAATTTTCCCGTAGTTGTACTCTTTTGTATTATGAGTTACCTAGTTGAGATTATCTACGGAGTACATAAAAGATAAAAGAGGCTTGGTTAAGCGTTCGTGCCTGCAGCATCGAGAATTAACTCCCGAGAACTACATGAATAGATTAAAGAATTAAAATTGTTAAGCCCTTTTCAGCTCGGATTATCATGCAAATCGGTAACAATGTCGCCTTGAACAACATCTGTAAATACTACAACCACTACTTCGTACAGAGTACTACTACTAGTACCTTAGTACCTAGGTACGAAGTACGTAACCCAGTTGATGGGACTGTGGCGCTTGGGTGTGGCTGGAGTCTAAGATGGTCCGTGCACCAGATTTTTTGCTTGCCTTCTACGAGTAGTTGACAACCATCTCTCTCTCAACGGGTCACGCACTCCGCCGCAAACCCCCATCACTTCATCTCCAAACTCTGCCACAACGCTCATCCCCCGTTTCGACAGCTGATCGGAGTCGCCATCGAGTCTCGGAAGCAAGACTGGTCTCCACGAAAGCGATGGCGTCGGCCGAGGTCGACATCCCTCGTCGCGAGGGAAGACCTCCACGCGATGGCGGCGACTCGTACCGACCGAACCCTCCACGGGCGCGCTCCCCCGCCCCCGTCAAGACGGAGGAGGAGAAGCAGGCGATCGCCAAAGCCGAGTATGAGAAACTGCTCAACATGCGCTCCGGCGGCACGTACATCCCGCCCGCGCGCCTGCGCGCCCTGCAGTCGCAGATCACCGACAAGACGAGCAAGGAGTACCAGCGCATGGCCTGGGAGGCCCTCAAGAAGAGCATCAACGGCCTCATCAACAAGGTCAACACGGCCAACATCAAGTACATTGTCCCAGAGCTGTTTGGCGAGAATCTAGTTCGTGGCCGCGGGCTGTTCTGCCGCTCCATCATGAAGGCCCAGGCCGCGAGTTTGCCCTTCACCCCCATCTACGCCGCCATGGCCGCCATCGTCAACACGAAGCTGCCCCAGGTGGGCGAGCTGCTCATCAAGCGCCTCATCATGCAGTTCCGCAAGGGCTTCCGCCGCAACGACAAGGCCGTGTGCCTCTCCTCGACCACGTTCCTCGCCCACCTGATCAACCAGCAGGTGCAGCACGAGGTGCTGGCGGGTCAGATTCTCCTGCTGCTCCTCCACAAGCCGACCGACGACAGTGTCGAGATTGCCGTGGGTTTCTGCCGCGAGGTGGGGCAGTACCTGGAGGAGATGCAGCCGTCCATCTCGATGGTGGTCTTCGACCAGTTCCGAAATATCCTCCACGAGGCCGATATCGACAAGCGGACGCAGTATATGATTGAGGTCCTTTTCCAGGTTCGCAAGGACAAGTTCAAGGACAATCCAGCCATCAAGGAGGAGCTTGACCTGGTGGAGGAGGAGGATCAAATCACCCACCGCGTCGAGCTGGATGGCGAGATTGATGTGCAGGACGGCCTGAACATCTTCAAGTACGATGCCGAGTGGGAGGAGCATGAGGAGGCATACAAGAAACTCAAGGCGGAGATTCTGGGCGAGGGTAGCGACTACGATGACGAGGACGAGGACGAGGAGGACGAGAGCTCCGAGGACGAGGAGGAAGAGGAGGAACAGAAGGCCATGGAGATCAAGGACCAGTCCAACGCCGACCTGGTCAATCTACGGAGGACTATCTACCTCACCATCATGTCCAGCGCTGACCCTGAGGAAGCTGTGCACAAGCTCATGAAGATCAATCTACCAGCTGGTCAGGAGCCCGAGCTACCGTCCATGATTGTCGAATGTTGCTCTCAGGAGAAGACTTACACCAAGTTCTTCGGCTTGATTGGTGAGCGCTTTGCCAAGATCAACCGCCTTTGGTGCGATCTCTTTGAGCAGGCGTTTGCCAAGTACTACGACACGATCCATCGGTACGAGAACAACAAGCTGCGTAACATTGCCATGCTGTTTGGGCACATGTTTGGCGTGGATGCTCTTGGCTGGCACTGCCTCTCAGTCATCCACCTGAACGAGGACGAGACGACGTCGAGCAGCCGTATCTTCATCAAGATCCTGTTCCAGCAAATCGCCGAGGAGATTGGTATGGCCAAGTTGAAGGCGCGGATGACCGACCAAGTCCTGCGGCCAAGCTTGGAGGGCCTCTTCCCCAGGGACAACCCTCGAAACATCCGATTCTCCATCAACTACTTCACGAGCATCGGCATGGGCGCTCTCACCGAGGAGATGCGAGAGTATCTCCAGAATATGCCCAAGCCTGCCTTGCCCGCGCCCGCGGCAGCGGACCACTCCGATTCGGAGTCTGTGTCGAGCTACTCCTCTTACACGGGGTCATCATACTCGTCGCGCTCTCGCTCCCGCACTCCCCGCAGGGCCATCGATCGTGGACGATCATATTCGCGATCGGCTTCGCCCCGAGGTCGACAGAGGTCACGCTCCTACTCGTCCCGATCGGGGTCCTACTCTCGATCACCTCCTCGCAAACGCGGTCGGAGCGGCTCGTACTCAGCCAGTCCCCCAAGACGGGTCGCGCGTCGCCGGGACGACAGCCTCTCCCGGTCTCCGCCGCCACGAAGGGGTCGCAGCGCCTCGTACAGCTCCTACGGCCGATCGCCCAGCCCGCCCAGGCGGCGCAGGGACGATTCCCGCTCAGTCAGCCCCCCGCCGCGTGGTCGTCGGCGCAGCCCCAGTGTCGACCCCCGCGAGAAGACGAGACAGAGGAATAGCTCTTCTCTGAGCAGTGCTCCTAGGAGAAGGAGGCCGGATAGCCGGTCACCGTCATATGACTCCCGGTCACCGCCGCCTCGCAGGGCTGCCAAGCGTGAAAGCCTCTCGCCGTCACCGCCTCGGAGAGATTCATATTCGAGATCACCAAGCCCGCCGCTGCCACGACGTGCCGCCCGTGGCAGGACAGACTCGGTGGATTCGAGAGCGCCAAGAAAGAGGTCCCCGAGCCCCGTCCCTGCGAAGCGGAGAAGGTACAGCGATAGCTTGTCGAGGTCGCCCCCGCCAGTGAAGAGGGGTCGCCGGGGAAGCTGAGGGAAGAAGAGATAATCCAGGGAAGATCGGCGTGTATATAGATTGTATCCATTGGGCTGGGTCAACGGGTAATATGTCATCAGCGGGTAAAACGAAAGAATTTATTCTTTGGCATCTGGTATCATTCAAACTGGCTCCTGAATTCCCCACTCTGCACCCTTCCGCCCTGCGTACTTTAAGACACTGGGAGAGACGCCCCAGGGGCACCAATAAAGGTGTACTTCAACTTATCCGGCGTCAAGCGCCCCTCTACCTTGACTGTCACGTCCTCACCAGGCATGACATCGAATCCATTGTCACTCAGCTTCAACCCCTCCATCTCCTCAAAGACAAATCCCTTGACCGGGCGCGCGGCCTTGACCACAATCTTCCCGGATGAAATGTCGAAGGCGATACCGCGATCACTGAGGTCCAAGAACTTGATGGGCTCTGGCCACGCCATGTCGCTGGCGACCACGTGGCCATCCACCGACAGGGTGGCGTGGATGACGTAGGGGTCATACTTGGCCATGCTAAAGACCTTGGTGGGATCCTCGGGGTCGGGGATCGAGGGCGGGCAGGCCTGTGCCTGGACGACGGTGGTGGTCGTGTTGGGCGATGCCGTGACCTCGTGCGTGGCGGCATCGCAGACCTCCTTTCCGGAGCCGACCGAGATGAAGCGGATCTGGACGCTGGCACGGACGTTCTGGAGCTTGCTGCTGGCGATCCAGACGTCGAATGTGCCCTTGCGCGCCTGGAGCGTGTGGTCAACCTGGCCTGTTTTGACGCCCGAGTTGACGTCGACAAAGTCGTGTGTCTGCGTCCAGTTGTGAACGGTCCTCATGACGCCGACGTCGAGGGGGCGCAGGGCTCTGGAGATGGCATAGAAGGCCGGCTTGCGGACGAGGTAGTAGTCGACGACGGCCCAGGAGACGGTGGGCCAGCAGTCGTTGATCTGCCAGACGAGCACGCCACCGCAGCGGCGGTCGGCCCAATCACGGCGCCACGTCTTGTAGGCGTAGCGCATAGTCTCGGCCTGGACCATGTGGGTGAGGTGGGCATAGGCGGCGAGGTCGGAGGCGTTGCTGGGGCCAAGGCGGAAGTTGTCGACGACGTAGGAAAGCATGCGGCGCTCGTGGCCGATGGCCTTGTTGTGGGCGTCCATGGCCATGGAGCCAGGGAAACGCTGGGACGGGTCGCTGACCATGCGGTGGAGGGTGGGTAGATGGGGGTAAGCTTCCATGCCGAACTCGCTGACGAAGCGGCCGCCGAGGGTGTTGACTTCCTGGTACTTGTTCATGTTTCCGTGCCAGACTATATGAAGGTCAGCAACAACACATATATAGTAAAGGGGAACGACGCAGCTTACGGTGCCACTGGTGAATATCACCGACGGTAGGATCTGCCGTCTCCTTCCCATCTCCCCAAGGGCTGCTTGGGTGGTAAATCATGTGCGGATCCTCCTCGCTGACCAGCTTTGGGAGGAAGTGTTCATAGATATACCGCGCTGGGAACGTCGACTTGAGCCATGACTCGGGATCTTTGTCTTCGTCATAGTTGTAGTCCAGCTTGTACCTCTCCTGGACCTGGTAGTCCTCGTTGTTCCCCGCCCAGATGATCATGGAGGGGTGAGACCGCAGTCGCCGGATGTGCTGCCTGACCTCCACCTCTAGATTCTTTAGGAAGGATTCATACGCGGGATAGCTTCCGCAGGCAAACTGGAAGTCGTGCCACACCAAGACACCCAGCTCGTCGCACGCATCGAGGAGCGCATCGTGCTCATAGACACCGCCTCCCCAGATGCGGAGCATGACCTGGTTGCTCTCGGCCATGAGCGCGACCCAGTCACGATACCTCTCGTCCGATATCTGGGATAGGAAGCTGTCGGCTGGGATCCAACACGACCCACCGGAAAAGATGTCGATGTTGTTGATGCGGAAGTAGAAGGACTTGCCGTAGGCGTCCGGCTCCTGGACCAATTCGGTGCGACGGAATCCGACCATCTTGGACTGAGAGCTGAGGTCCTTGCCGCCGCGAACAAGCTTTGCGGTGAGCTGGTATCGCGTCTGAGGTCCATATCCCAGAGGGTACCAGAGTTTAGGGTTAGATAGCTGGAAGGACTTCTGCAACGTTTGGACAGAGCCGTCGCCACCGACAGGGACTTCTTTCTTATAGACGCACTCGTCATCCTTGTGAAGCGATAGCAGGATTTTGTCGTCGGGACCCAATTTCCCGTCCACCTCTGCAAAGATGGCACCGCTGCACTCTCCAAGATCCGAACTGACTTGGTTCTGGACCCAGACATCAGCCACTCTTGCTTCGTACTGCTCCAGGAACACGGGCTTCCACGGCCCGGCTGTCATCAGGATGGGACCCCAGTCCCAACCCCAGTTGTACTGAGCTTTCCTCGTAGGAAGGCGCCCCGCCTCGGTCTGCCTGACGAGAAAGTTGTGCTCGTGGCTGTGCTCCTGGACCAGCTCGCGGCCGCGGATCAGGGCCGAGTCAAAGACAATCTCAAGCAGATTATCCTGTGCGGCATCCTTGAGGTGGTCTGTGACATTGACGCGGTAAGTGACAAACATGTTGTCTGCCTTGAGGATCTGAGCACCGTTGAGGAAGACAGTGGCAAAGGTGTCCAGCCCCTCGAAGACGAGGTCCGTCGTGCATGATGGTTGGGTTGACGGGGACGGTGTTTGAAAAGACAGACGGTACACCCAATTCTTTTCACCAACCCACTGGACAGCACGCTCGTTGAGGTCTACATAGGGGTCGGGGATCCTAGGCCAAGGCATGTCAGTTGCGTCAAGCCACGGTGCTCAAGGGCTCATACTTGTTATGGGCGAGCAAGTCCATGTGAATCTGGCTGGGGACCTTGGACACCGACAGCCACTCACCCGACGGGTCGTCCTGCTGCTTGAAGGTCCAGCCATGGCTGAGTTCAGTGCGCTGATGAGACATGATCAAGTGTGTCTGTCTATGCTTGCCGAGTCGGAAGCAGACAGCAGTGGGTGCAGTGCAGTGCAGTGCAGTGCAGACAATGCGGGCCGGCAAAGACAGGGCAGATCTTTGAAGCCCAAAGGTCTATTTAAGAAGGAGTCGTCGGGACTGAGGCCGAGTCGGGTTTCACGATTATCGATCGCAACGGGTTCAACGCCGCGGTCCGGTGTCGCGGGGACGCGGGGAGGGGGACTCTCAACCCGGAGACGGCGGATCGGGAGCCCCTGGAAGCGGAGAGGAGGCGGACCCCACGGGGCAGCCAGAGGCAGCCAGAGGCCAGTCGACGAATGGACGAATGGACGGGTGCTGCGGTCGCTGACTCGCTGACTCGCTGCGGCGCCAGCACGGCTGGAAGCGGGCCTCGCCGTCGTGTGGAGTCTCTGGAGTGTGGAGTTGGCTGTCTGCCAACTTGTGGAGATGGGCTCATATAACCCCGTGTAAGCACCAACACGGGGGTTTGAAGCGTCGTCTTACAACGTCCGACTCCGCTCTCGACTCCGCATGGGCGTGAGGAGTGCATGCCTGCATGGTGGTGGTTCGGGGAAATTGGCAAAGTCCCTGTCACAGCTCGACTACCCAAGAGAACAACGCATCGTCCCTGCGTTCTGTCTCCCCGGCTTGGTGCACACCACCAAGTATCATCTCGTCCATCCAGATCATACAAACAACCAACAACTTGTCAAGGTGTTACTCCTCCCAAACTGCAAGGTCAGCCAGTTACTGTTAGCCGCAAAACACCAGCCGCCATGGACAAGTCAGAGTCAGTCGTGGCAAGCCGGCCGGCCGTGGCGCAGCCACCGCCTACCGAGACGCCTGAGCTATCTCACATCCTCAGTCTAGCCGAGATGGAGGCCCTGGCAATGCAGCGCATGAGTCCAAAGGCCATCTCCTACTACACGTCCGCAACGGACGACGAGATCACCAAGAAGGAGAACACGACGATCTATCGGGCCATCCAGCTCCGCCCCCGAGTTCTTGTGGACTGCACCGAGTGTGATCTCTCCACGACGGTGCTCGGCCAAAAGCTGGGGGTACCCTTGTTCGTGTCCCCTGCCGCACTGGCAACACTCGCTCACCCCGTTGGAGAAGCTGGCATCGCCGGTGCCTGCTCTGCATTCCAGACCTTGCAAATCATTAGCAAGAATGCAGCCCTTCCGCTCAAGGAAATTGTCCAGGCCGGTCCGGAGGCGACTTTCGGCTGGCAGCTGTACGTGGTCAAGGACCTAGAGGAGACCAAGCGGGATCTGGCACGGCTGAGGGAGGTCCCACAGGTCAAGTTCATCGTGCTCACCATTGACGCCCCGTTCCCCGGGAAGCGGGAGATAGAGGTCCGATTCAAGATGGGCGAGGTGGCTGCCGGAGGGCCACCGCAGCTCTGGGGAACAGAGAGCTCGCTGACCTGGAAGAAGACGCTGGCGTGGTTGCAGACGCAGACGGATCTTCCCATCGTGCTCAAGGGCATCCAGACGTACGAGGACGCCTACGCGGCGAGCTTGTTCCCCGCCGTAAAGGGCATCATCCTGTCCAACCACGGCGGCAGGGCACTCGACACGGTGGCTCCTCCGATCCAGGTGCTCCTGGAAATCAGGAAGTTCTGCCCGCAGGTTCTGGGGAGACTCGATGTCCTGATAGATGGGGGCATCAAGCGAGGCACCGACGTGGTCAAGGCGCTGGCGCTGGGGGCCAAGGCAGTCGGCATAGGGAGACCGCCACTGTTTGGGTTGGCCGTGGGAGGGCAGCAGGGCGTCGAGCGGACGCTTCAGAGTAAGACGCCTCGAAGCAAGAATCAGGCTTTTTGCAGCGGTCTAATCCGGTTCGGCAGTATTGGTCGACGAAACGACTACGGCAATGCGGTTACTGGGGGCGAAAACCGTCTCAGACCTGCGGCCAAGACATGTAAGTTTGCCATATTGACCGAATGGATTACGCTCCGTTGGCTCGATCAGCGCTGACAAGTGACAGGTGAATACAAGTGCGCTGAATGCGCGTCTGTACGATGGGCCTGCGGGGTTGGATGATGTCGAAAAGGAGGTGATGGAGGAGGCGATGGGGGCGTAGCTTCGGAAATACCCGTAGACTGCGGACGTGTCCGTAGCATGGAGATAGCTTTTGGCCGGCCCATTTCTGCGCTTCCTGCATTGTCTGTGTTTCCCGGGTGAGGAAAACTGCCTGCGATCCTTCTGTGAAGAAAGTGGTCTAGTGTGTTTAGGTGTTTGGTGTGGCGTGATCCGACGTCGGTCGATGGTGGTTGAAGGAGGAAGTCGCGTTGCGTTGGGCGCGTTAGGCGATGGTACCTGTGCAACGGTGGTCGACTGGCCGTGCAGCGCTTGCAGGGCCAGTGCATGGAGGTACCTGGTGCTAACGCACCCCTGGCAGGTACCAGTCGGCCAGACTGCAAGTGTGCCACAAACTGCAACCCCACCCCCAGATTTTCAATACGACTCCTTCCGAACGCCCTCACCCTCCTCCACCATCCAGTTTCTCTCCCCAGGTTTCCCCCTCCCCAGATTTGTCCTCCAACTCCTCTGCCTTGGCTTAATATATATTATTCCTCCACCTTCATAAATAATTTATCTTCCCCGCAGACGCTAGACAGCTGCTGCATGGGGCTGCCAATCCATCGGGACATCAGCCCTTGAGCGCGAGTCCTTGCATCTCACTCACCCTTTCTTTTTTTTTTTTTCCACAATGTCTACGAACTCGCAGCCCACTACCGACGCCGACTCGGCAAACTTTGCAATGCAGCCATCGTCTGCCTCGACGCGCAAGGTGAACCGCTCGTGCCTCGAGTGCACCCGTCGCAAGGTAAAGTGTGACGGCGGCCAACCCTGCGGGAGCTGCGTCTACTACCGCTGTCCCGAGGCATGTGGCTACCGCCAGCGCTCCAAGAGGAATGCTGTCAGTAGGAGGTGGGTTACTACTTCCATTGCTCCCCTGCATCCAGGCACAAGCCCCCGGACTGACCATGTACTTGAAGCACTTTCGAAAAGGTCTCGGAGCAGCTGCAGACGCAGTCCCGTATCCTCGAAGCCCTGTTTCCTGGTGCCAATCTCAGCGATCTCGCCGACAAGAGCGAGGCTGAACTGCTCCATCTGGTCTCATCCAGGCTCGACGGGGTAGGCAACCCGCTTGCTTCGGGCCCTCCCCACTCCCAACTCCCCCTCAGAGAGGCTCCCCGCCACCCTTCAGAGGCCCAGTATGCTTCCACCGGCGATGCCGATGATTCCGCCGCCGTCTCCGAGAACGGGGACAGCGGCGAGCAACCTGCTGAGAGGAGATGGGACGAATCGCTAGACCAGGCGGGAAGCGTTGCCAGCGACGATGTCAACGCCATTGGCCTTGTGCAGGACCACCATGTTCGCTCGTATCTGGGCATGAGTTCCATGAGCGCCGTCATCAGGGCCATTTTCCGCCTGTGCCCCGCAGCCAAGGATCACACTGTCCAGTGCTCCAAGACCTGGTCTTCCATCCCCTCTCAACCCCTGCCAGGGATACCTTTCCTCGAAAGGGACCCGGCATTGGATAGGCTCAAGGAGCAGCGCTGCATTGATTTTTACTTTGATAACGTCCATGCCATCACCCCACTCATCGACGAGGAAGATTTTCGGCGTCGATTTGCCGCTGGTGACCGCCACGACGCGTCCTGGAAGGGTCTCCTGAACATGGTCTTTGTCATGGGCTCCGTTGCCTCGGGGAGCGATAGCCTACATGAGCAGTACTATCGCCAAGCCCGCTCCTTTGTTGGCCTCGAGAGCTTGGGCGCTGGGAACATGGACAGTCTACAGGCCCTGTGCCTCCTCGGGGGCTATTACCTGCACTACCGGAACTCGCCCAACATGGCCTACAGCATTCTAGGTGCCGCCCACCGCGTTGCCATCGCCCTTGGCCTGCATCGCGAGCCCCGCCATCGTGCCAACCTTTCTGACCCCGAGGACGCGGCACGGCATCGGGAGCGCGTCGAGCCTAGGAGGAGGACCTGGTGGAGTCTCTTTTGCCTCGACGTTTGGGGAGCCATGACCCAGGGCAGGCCAACCTGTGGCAGATGGGATAGCACCACCATGGATACCCAGCTCCCAACCGCCTCTTCGCCAGATGATTACATGACCATCTCGCTGCAGGCGAGTTCCAATTTCTGCCTCATATGCGACCGCATGCAGCAGCGTTTTGCGCGCTCTGGTCGCCTGAGCATCCAAGAAGTCATCGAGTTCGACACTGAGCTCGTCAGATGGTACGCGGCGTTGCCGCCGGCCATGACAGACCCGGTACAGTCGCCACCGAGGTTCCATATTGCGCGGGAGTTCATGCGCACGCGATATCTGAATGCCCGGATGCTCCTCACCCGCTCCTCGTTCCTATACCTTGCCAACGGACACAGGAAGAATCTTACAGCGCTCGCCCCCGAGCCGCAGCAGCTCCTAGACACCTGCTGCAGCGTGGCAAGCGAGACCATTGATGCCGTTGCGCTCTACTGGACCCCCAACAGGGTCCACGTCTGGAACGCGGGCTGGTCTCTGTTCCAGGCGTGCATGACGCCTCTCCTGTCCCTCGCGGTGGACAGGAACATGCAGACCTCCGCCACAGACAGTGTTGCAGCCTGGCGCGCAAGTCTGGGCAAAGCGCTCGAGACTTTTGCCGAGATGCGTCCGTGGATGAGAGCCAGTGATCGCTCGCCGGAGATTGTGTCGGCCTTGTATGAAGCTCTGACGGCCGACTACGACGGCTCGTTTTCCAGTCCCTCCGGAGCGGGAAGTCTGGATCTCTTTGGGTGGTATGACGATCAGCTTAGTGAAATGGACTGGAGCACTTTCCTTGGTGGAGAGAATATTAATTTCCAGGGCATTTTCCCGGCGTCATAGCCAAGTAAGCGGCTAGCTGGTGAGCGGGGGGTTGAGAGTAGAGACACTCTAGCCCATCTCCTCCCACTTAGTCCTCACCAGTGGCTTGACAGCTGTCTTGCCTCAAACGCTCCTCTACCAGTATGTTGCCATCATGGTTGACTAGACAGAGCTGTTTGAAAACGTGGGTTGATATCCCCTCCGATCTCATGCATGGAGCTGATTCTCTCTCTTGAAGGTAGTAACCGCCTCTGCTTCCGAGCATCCGTATGTAGCATGCGGCATGGCTGCTTGATCCCCGACGATCCTTGCACCAGGTACCATCGCTGAAACCGCCCTGGGCGCCGCTGGCTTTACCCCCCATGGAGTAGCCGCCGGTAAGCTCCCGCTGAACTCTCGCGACACAGCCTCTTATGCAGCCGCCGCGCAGAGCGCTGGTGCCGGGGGCTATGGGGTGCCGGTAGTCTGTGGGCTGATCCAGAATGTCGGCTGGGTTTTGACCCCGGGTTCAGGATTTTGGTCATGGTCTACTTTGGGGGGGCCAATAGCCCTTCCTCGGCCGACTAAGTCCATCGAGGGAACAACATGTCGGAATACGTGGAAGTTCACTAATCTAAATAAATCCCAAACGAAATTCTAGGATATCACATTCAATCATACCATTGGAAATATCCCCTTTCAGGGGCTTCTGTATAATCAAATCTCGCTAATGCCATATATGGTCTATCGGTCTCTTGTCATTTACCCAGAAACCAACTCATCCCGTGCAGCTATATCCTTTTGCTGCTCCGTCAGTTGATCCCCGTTCTTCTTCTCTTCCACCAGGGGATCCTTCTTCTCGCCAGAATTCTCAGCCTGCTGACCCTCCTTCTTACCCGCACCCTCTTCACTCTTCTGCTTCTGCTTCTCCTCCATATCCTTCTTGCTCGGACGGATCGCCCCCTTGGCCATGGCCTCACTCGGCAGCGGCCGGATGATCGGCTGCACCACCCACCACGGCCTCTTGCACCGCTTCAGCGTCCCCACCGAGCTCTCCCCCTCTGGGCCCTCCTCGCGCTCGTACAGCTCCCGCACCTCGTCCTCCCAGCTCTGGCCGCCCGTCCGCTCGTACTCGATCAGGCCCTCCGCCACCTTGCGCTCCACCGCGGCCAGCACGGCCTCGAAGCCCTCAAGGCCGCCCCGGCCGCCCCGGCCCAGCAGGTCGCGCACGTCTGTGTGCCGCGAGACAAAGTGCCGCAGGAGGTGGAAGAGGTGCGACTGCACTCCCGAGAGGTTGGGGCTCTGGGGCTCGGCCTTAGCAGCTTCCTTTCTTCGTCGCTTCTTGGGCGGCTCGTCCGACTCCCCGTCTGCCTTGGCCGCCTCCTCTATCCACGTCGTGTCGTCGCCGGGGACGAAGAGCGGCCTGCGCTGCGGTGGCTCGTTGCCCTCAGCGTACTTGTGCAGAATGTCCAGGTACCGTCTCGTGACGGCATCGACCCTCCAGCCACCCTTACCATCCTTGCCTCTCCAGTACTCTCTGCCTTCTTCTCCCGCGGCCGGTGGGCGGCCGAACAAGCCCGGGTCACTGAGGTTGCCCTCAGCGCTCATGACGGCGTCCGCGCCCGTCTTCTCCAGACACTTCTCAATATCATCCCCCTGCAGAATATTACCGTTGGCAAAGAGGACCGTCTCGGGCGGTAGGTTATCCCGCAGGTACCGAATCATCTCCCAGTCCGCCAGCCCTGTCAGGTGGCCCTTCTGCTCCCTCCTGCGCCCGTGCACTGTGAGGATCGACGCGCCCGCGCGCAGTACGTTGCGCGCATACTCGAGCGACTTCTCTGGCGTCTCGAGGATGCGGATCTTGGCCGTGACCGGCACGGGCAGCTCCTTGTGCAGCGTGTTGACGAGGCGGAAGATGAGGTCCTGGTCCTCCTGCAGGAAAGCGCCGTAGTGGCCCTTGCGCGCGATGCCCTGCGGGCAGCCGAGGTTCAGGTCCACGGCGTCGCAGTAGGGGGCGACGTGCTTAGCGGCGGCGAGGAGGTGCGCAGGGTCGTTGGCGCAGAACTGGACGAAGAGCGGGCGGTCGAGGGACGGGTTGCCGTCGAGCCAGGGCTCGGTCGAGTCCGGGCGCACGGCCTGGAAGTGCGCCCTGCGGTACTTGTCCTCCTGCTCGAAGAGGCGCGCGTGGAACATGGGGGTGTAGGCGAGGAGCTTCGACTGCTCGTCGGCCGGGAGGAAGGATCGCGTGAGCATGCGCCAGGCCTGCGATGATGGGGTCAGTCAGTCAGTCAGTCAGTCAGTCAGCCGGCATTTCTCTCTGCCGCGTCCTGGGTATGCGAACGACGACAAAGCCTTGAAGAAAGGCTACGTACAAACTCAGACTGGTCAACCATGGGCGCGACGACAAACTTGGGGCTCCCGATGCTCTCGTAAAAGGCCCTCCCATGGAGCTTGGCCTTTGCCTCGCCCGACGGAGGGCTTCTCGTCGCCTCGTCGCTCATGGTCGCAAACTGCCGGCACCGGGGCACTAGATCAAACTGCAGTATAGGTCGCGACGGGGAAAGAAAACGGAGGGTAAGAGGTATGCGACTGCCAAGTCCCCGCATTGGGGGATGTCTGTTCGGTCAATTCGGAGCCGTGACGTGGTGGTGGAGTTGTAGGTGGGAGAAAAAAAAGTTGCTCGAGGAATGCAAGGCTGAGCCGTTGGGGTGGGTGGGGTCGCTGGTTCCTGGACCCTGACGACAAGGCTGTTGTTGCTGCTTGGCACACTTACAGCACTACAGGTACGAATACGTTACTAAGTACCTCGTACTCATGACAACACAGTATAGCGTAACCCCAGCATCTGCTTCTGCCCCCTTCTGAGACAATCAAGGAAGAAAAGCCGTCGTTAAAGTATTATGTACGCATAGGAGCAAGTTTTTTTATGAGAGAAAAAGTAAGAAACGCTGAAATGTCTCGCTCAATTCGTGTATTCCCCCGATAAATGAACCCCCTTCCAATATGGGACGGTCCGTCCAGGCGAGCGACAGAGTCAGATTGTTCCATCCATATCCAATACTCCCCTAGTCCGCCACACAAAAGCTGAAGACTGTCTGTGTGACTCCGCTTCCCGCGGATGCCTTGGGCCAAGGGGATTCCCCTCTAGCAGTAGGTAGATACACAGAAAGAAACCCTGGCCATCTGCGCCCGCTGTCCTGAGCTGTGTGGCTTCGCCTGAGCTCCCTTGGCCGTCCACATTCTCTTGCCCCGCTGCCTCGAGCTCCCTGGAAAGCAAATATTAAGGGAGATATACGACTCAGTGGTCTAGATGCCGCACGACATGTAAAAGTGTAAAGTGACAAAAACGCCGTCACACCGTACTATGCTGTCCCTGAACGCCTGAATGGTAAATGTGGTCGAATACATGGTCTTGTGCGCCGAATTTATTCAATGACTCGGAGGTGCGGTCCTTGCTTAGAAGAAATGCGTGTAGATCTTTGAGTTTTCGTGGACTTCCATTTCCTGTACCCATCTTTGTTAGCACCGATACTCGATCCTACGTGCCAATAGTACGAACCATCTTGAACGTGTTGAGTTCCTCCTTGATCTGCTGAGCCAGCATGGGCGTGAGGCGGTTGCAGGTAGCAATCTCGCCACGTCGGTCATATTCTTGGCTCGGCCAGGTATCATAGAAGATAATACGAGGCGAAAAGGTGGCATTTCGCTTCGAAGCACCCTGTGGTGTTCCGGGGGTGCTCTGGCTGTTTTGCCGCAGTCTCAAGGCACTCATAAAGTAGTCGTCATTTCGCAGTGTCATTGAACTTGTCCTGCTGTGTCGCTGAACCTCATCATTTGGTGTGCTTGGGGCGCTCGAGTTGGGCGAGTCGCTGATGGCCGGGACACTAGGTAGATCCGGGGACCGGTCCACAGGGCGCAAAGACGGGCTGGACGATCCAGATCCTGGCAACAAGTCAGCAGATGAATCCAATACTGCAGGTTCAGCACACTCACGCTTCAGAATGCCCTTGCGGACAGCCGCAAGCACCTCGGCGCGCTCCTTATCGCCACCCACAATGCTCTTGCGGGGGTGAGAGTTGTCCGTCCCAGAGCTTCCAGTTCGCTCATGGCCCATCTCGGGAACCCGGTTGGCATCAAGCGAGTTCCTCTCGAGGTGGGGGAAGGTATCGCTGCCTTGAGGCCCGGTGGAGACGTTGACTCTCTGGGCCTCGGCCTCAACAGTGACCATCGACACGGCAGCCTGGCTTCCTTCCTGGACTACAGGCTCGGACGAGGGAGCCCCGAGGACGGATTTCGGCCTGAAAAGACCAGCCAGAGACCGGGTGCTCTTCTTCATCCCCCGGCCCATCTTCCGAATCATGATCGAAGCCGATGAGGCAGTTGATGAGATGGACAAGTTGTCGGTCGACCCGCCGAAGAACCGGCCGCCGTAGATGCTGCTGCCAATGCCAGCAGCCTCTTGCGCCTCAGCGATACGGGCTTGCTCCGCATCGTAGGCCTCATCAGCATTCGGTTCCTTGTGAAGCTTAGATGATTCATTCCTCTCAATCGGCTCCACTTCACCAGCTGCCTTCCGAAGTTCCGCAGCGCTGCCAAAGGAAAACGCACGTCGCAGACGCGACGTCTTGCTCTTGGCCTTTCCACCCTTCTGGTTGATAGCTGCCAGCTGCTTGGCCGCAGGCGAGTCTAGGTTGCGCCCTGAAACGGCTGAGGATGGGCCTTCGGCCGAATCAGTCGCCATCGTCGCCGGCTTGGAAAGTGGCGATGGGTTAAGCGTGCGCTTGGTAACATCTGTGGAAGAGCCTCGCGGAGGGACTGCGACAGATTTTGGCTGCTCCTGTTTGTTGACAGGGGACCTTTCGTCACTTGAAGCGGAAGAGGGGTTGCCGGCGGAGGATGCTGCGCTGCGGTTGGCGGACTAAGAATTGATCATGATTAGCGATACGACCTCACCCCACTAGATTGGACAGCATCATGTCAATGAAAACAAGGGCCATGACTTACCGAGGGGCGTGAATGGTTGCTACGGCTGGAGTTGACGCTTCCAGAGCTGCCACTGCGAGAATGTGCCGAGTTGCCGGATACTGCCCGCACCGCCTTGGGGTCTGTGTCCACCCCCTTTGCAGCTGGCTCAGGCTGCGACTTGAGAGTAGCTGCAGGGTCATGCGTGTGCATACTCCGGCGCCTCAAGGCCTTGGCCTCTGCTTGGGACTGCTGGTGGATATGCATGTCATCCATCGATGTACCCGGAAGAGCGCCGTAAAAGCTGGCTGGTCGATTCGCCAGGGCCGCTCTCGAATTGTTGCCGATATTGTAAAAATTGGCCGTGTTGGGGAGGGTAGCCGTCGATGGAAGCGTGGCGCTCTGTGATCGAGAATGATTCCCGGGCTGGGACTGACCACGCCTGTACCTGTCAGGGGCTGCCTTGTTGCTGCTTCCAGGAGCGGTGGGAGGGCTAGGGCCGCGATAGGGGGTGTTCAGGCTCGGTGTGCTCTGAAAAGCGTATTGCTGGACTGGAGTCGAACTCCCGCGGTAACCAGTAAAGGTGGCATTGCCATGGTAGGCAGCCCTGGGAGCCTGAGAAGAGTGGCCGAACTGAGGAATCGGTTGTTGCTGGCCGGATGGCATTCTGCCAGTGGCAGATGTCGGCCGAGTCTGAAGCATCGCGATTGGACCAGTCTCTTGTGAATATGTCTGGACCAACGCAGCCATAGTTTGCCTCTATGTACTTGTGGTAGGTGATCGCCGATCGAGCAACCAACAGTCCGTGCAAGTATCAGCTAGTCGAAATAAAGCAGGCTCGAAATAACAATCAAAAGATGGCGACTCGAGTTGAAAAAGAAAAACGGAAAGAGAGAAGCCTATGAACAGCAAATCTCCTGTCAGCAGCTATTTCGCTTCAACACGTTCTGCGGTTTGACTTGGGCTAATCCGGAATCATTTTTCAGGAGAAATCAGACTCACCAGTGTAATTAGCAGTGGTTTTTTTTTCCTTCAGCTTGGCAGAATCCAAGGAGCGCCAGAACAAAAGTGCAGTTTTTTTGGTGGAATTGTTTCCAAGCGCATCAAGATTGCGAATATATTATGTCGGCTGTGGGATTGGTGGACGCCAGCGGCCGCAGGGAATGTATGGTTGCCTGTTGGGAGTGACTACTCGCTATCACCACGAGCAGGCTCAAAGCAGGGCAGATCTGAGGGCAAAGAGTGCCAGTAAAGACACACTTCGTCGCAGGTGGTAGTTTCGGAAGTATACACGGTCGGGTTTGTCGGAGAGCTAGGAGACGAGGAGCTCAATCACGGGTACGGGATTGCCACTAGGAACGCGTCGGTGGGGAGCTGTGGTGGAAGATGCTGAACAGCGGCCCAAAAACAATCGTTGGAAGTGGCGAGAGTCGAGACAGCTAATAAAAGGCGAAGGCAACGCTGACGACAGAATAAATCCAAAGAAACACGGTGCTGGCGGTCGCTGAGCTTTTGTCGATGCTTCTGGGGAGGTAAAAAAAAAAGGGGGGGCACGGCTAGGAGGATGCTCTGCTCAGGGGGGAAGGATGAGGCGAAAATGCGGGCGAGGAGAAAGAAAAAATAGAGAAAGCAAGAAGAGGAGGGATAGACGAGGGGAGGACTGAAAGGGAAAGGGAAAGGAAGGTCGAGAGGTGACGACGGTGTTGATGGTTGGCACAAGGAGAGAGACCTCGAGCGAGAAGGTGAGAAGAGGGCGAGCAGACCAGGCCGGAGCAGACGGGAGACTGCCCAGAGAATGGGGTGGAACTTCTTGTGCCTCCAGGTTCCATGCCAGGCTCTCAGGGTCAGGGAGGTCGGTCCCCTGCGGGCGACCACCAGCGCAGCACTACGAGTAGGTACCTTCCTAGGTCCATACGAGTACAGTGCAGCACTGAGGGAGTGGAGGGCCGCCCACCAGTCAGGAGCCGCTATGGCAGGCCTTGGCTCCAGGACACTCCTCGCGGGCCCTGGAGCCCACTGGGGTGGAGCAGCCCCCTAAACAAATCCCTGTGGGGCCGTTCTCCCCATGCGTTAGTAGGCGATGCACATCAGTCGAGAATGCGCGAAGGGAGACAGCAGATCCGTAATCTTTCAACCTGGACGGAGGTGGTCTGGGGGCTGTCTGGCTTGCCATGCCGCCTCGACGGGTCCAGTTCGTCCTCTGCCTCACCCGGGCAATTGGTGATGACGCGGTTCACTAGCTGCTGCGGCCCGGCTCAGGGTGAGTATTTTTTTTTTTCTCCCACGACACCTGTGTCTCTGGCTGGCAGCCTGGCATCACCTCGCAGCCGCAGGTAAACAGTCGACCCTCATTCTTGGAGGTTGCCCCGTGCTCTCGTGTTGGTGGTGCAGGGGGGGCCACGGGCGCGTTTCATTGGACCGTTACCTGCCGATGGCATTGAGTTGACCTGCGCTAAAACATCGACCCTTGGGCGGGACGCAGACGTGGTGGAGAGGACCTGCTGGAGTTCGAGAACGAGGAATCCTCGTGAGCATTCTGGCAACAACAACGGGGACAACACACGGTGGCGTCAGTGACGGCATCGACGTCACAACATGCCGCACAAGAGCTACATAATAATAGTACGAGCGCTCCGGGGAACGGCATCGACGAGCATCAGCCTCAGCCTCTGGTCGCAAGGTCGCGAGGTCGCCGCCAGTCGTGCGACAAGGTTATGAGCATGCTTGTGCACACGCGGCATGTCCAAACCTGGTTCGGCGAGCCAGCAATACGACGCTGGGGATCGCTGGGGATGCAATTCTGACCTGAGCTGCTCATGTATCAGATAATTTTGGCATGTACCCAATAATCATTACTACGAGTACGGATATCCGTACTTCATACGAGTACTATTCTCCCCGCGTTCTTCGCTGGCAAGCAGGTCCTCGGAGACTGCAAACAAACAATCCCATCAATGTGAAGGCAGGCGCAATCTTCTTCTGACAGCCTGGATGCCGCTACACGCGTCCGCTGCCCCTTGCTATCATCCCCCTCATCAACCACAGCTGCACAACGAAATTGGAGTTCTGCTCGACCGGATTAGCATGTAGTATTACTTACTCGTCCATGCTCCCACAAATCTTCCTTGAGAAGTTGAGTCCGTTGGACATGAACTCGGTCCTGGGCCAGTCCGTGCCAACCCGTGCCAGCATCTGTTTCTCCTTGTCTCTCGTGGCCTCTTAAGCACGGTGCCACACCATCTCTGCCCCTATTCGCTGCAACCCTCCTCCTGCAGCGTAAAGCACGACAGATTGCTCGCAGGAAGCTGCATATTAGTAGCAACTAGCCATCCAGAATCATAGCAGTTTCCAGAGACGTTCTCGCAACTGCGCTTGACGCAGCCACTCGATGATGCCGAATAGGGTTGGGCTTGCAGCATGAGCGACTCACGAGACATTGCTAGTAATGTTCCCAACCGCGCCCGAATTCGTTGAACGCACCAACACGAGCGGGTGAGGATCAGCGGTAGGACTCACAGTCAATTCCAACACACAGCAGGTGCAAACAAACAATGCGGACGCCACCGTCATCGGCCGCTCCTCGACAGCTGGAACTCGTACTTGTACATAATGGGCATCTTTTCAGCCCACAACATGCAGAGCCACGGCCTCTCTTTTGACTTTTCACACCTCCCTAGCTCCCAATATGGGCATTGTGCCGATGAATCTCGCGCCACCATCATATTTAGAGGTAATTAATCTACGAGCAACCATAGCAGATACCGATACTACTCGTACTCGTACTTAATTACTCCATCCTCCCTTGTATCTCCAGGCAAGACTGTCTACCACAACCGGGGAAGCCAATCCCCGGACTTGGCATCGACCAGGTCTGAGATTAGATCCCCTGCCTCGCCGACGTTCAGGACAGAGTGCGCATGCAAGATACGATGAACCATGGGGGCAACAACAGAACGTGCATTCTAATCTCGCGAAGCAACCACCTGCCGCGACGAAACGGCATTGACCCTGGCCAGTTTGGATGAAACAGGTCAGCAAGAATGAATCTTGTCTTGCACACATGGGAAAGTGAGACATGCGTGCACCGAGGAGCAACCCGTTCATATGATTCATCTGAATTAACCGAACTTTACGGATACATAGTGATACGACCTTGTGTACATGGTCTGGGATCGCCCCGCGACGATACTGCTACCAGTACCCGTAGTACTCGTACGAGTACCTAAGTAAGTAGTAAGTCAGTAGTTCTACTTGCCAACATTGCCTCGAGTGAAACCACAGTTTTCTTCGCCATTCCACCCCGCACATAATCAGCGCCCCCGTCCTACGAGACGAAAGAGGTAAGTTCAAGGGCTCCCTTGCAATTGTGGAAGAAACCCAGGTTTGCCAATCGTCAGCCTGTCGGCAAGCAAGGGTGCTGCCAAGCTTTCGAGACGTACTGGGCCCATACCCTAGACCCTTGACTTTGGTCAGTCCTCCCCCATTGCATCCATCCATCACAGTACTCGGTTCGCTCCGAGGTTGTACAATGCAAAATTCACAAAGCTTGGTGGTCGAGAGCCCATGGCCAGTTAGACCTTGGCATGCACCAGGCTAGTTTCACTTTTCGAAAGGGTGGGTTGAGATTGATGGTGTGTCCGATGAAAGCTTGCTACGAAAATATTGCCCAACCAACGAACAAGCTCTTAAGACTCAATTTCTTAAGTATCGAACACTACACAGAATACAATAGATGAGAAATATTGGCTGGCTGATTGAAATTAGCTAACCAAAATTATCGCCCATAGTATTTAAGGATGAGATTCTAGAGAGATCGACTCAAGTTCACCACCACCATCCATATTACATACTCTTGTACAATAATACCTAGCACCTGGGTATCATATGAACGAAGAGTCCAAGGCTACACAATCTCTATGCAACTTTCAAGATGACTTTGCCAAGAGCACCCAGAGGAAGCTGAAAAAAAATCCTGAAGAGCCCGAATTAGATTCATGGGTAACGCTCTGGCGAGGCAGAAGCGAGTCAGAGCACCAACCTTAACGGCAGATAGGTAGGTATGGAAGGGAAAGAGCAACTAACAGAGAAATCCTATACATCAACAACAAGATTTTCTTGATTAGAACGGAAAAGAACTTGAAAGTTGACATCCATTCATCTACATTGTCCCTATAACTCCCAGGCACTCTGAGAGGCGATCAAATCCATTGGCACAGGTCGTTGCAAGCAGTATCTCTTGTTTGTGTGACCACCCATAATACTCGACGGAGGGTGGGGTTGTTGGCAAACCAGGTGTCTTGCCAAGAAACCTCCAGCTTGACCAATATCCTGGAGCCCCCATTTTGCAGTTTACGGAGGCTCAACACTATTACTGCTCTATTACGCATTCTCGCCGTCCGGGATCATTTGGGCAGCGGGTGTTCAGTTGAGCTTTGTGCGCCCTGAGTGGCTACCAAACTGGACTCCAGGCCAATTATCTTGCTTGCCCTTTCGTCCCACAGAGAAGCCCAGCTGAATGGGTCTCTGTATCCGGATCTCAACTCGAATCTCGCCTGTATATACGTCATCGCTCTCGGGTTGTGAACCCCACCGCTTGGGGCATGACTGGAAGATACGTGGTGTTGCCTGGTAGGTTGTTCTTTTGACCATGGGATGGCCCTAGATATTCTGTCAAATACTCACAACCTAAGGTAGGCTGGCAAGAAGCTCGCGACAGCATATTACACCTCAACCGCGACCTAGAACAACCGTTGTGTCATTTTCAAGTCGACGGCAGGGTTACCAACATGAGGAGGCTGAGCTACTGGAGAGCTTTTGCAGACGGACCCTTAGGATCTCATTGTTAGGGGCCGATGTGGGAACGTGTGACGAAAGCATTCGCATGATTTCGCAAGGAAGGCTGTGAGACTGAGCCTAACTTCACTCGTGTCAATGACTGGCCGGAAGTTTTGGTTGAAACCAAGGAGGCTTGGTAGAGAGAAGGCATATAATCGTTTTGCTCTTAGCTAACGAATCAGAGCCTTGTTGAAGCTTGTAAGTTCTCATGATCCTGAGCGCCAACGGGGACTGCCCAGCTCGGCAGATACATGCACAACGACTTCTGGATTGCTCAAACTAGGTAGCCTGGCTACGGCGTAGACACTGTCTTTTGTGGGTGTCCGGGAGCCAGCTTGTGCCAAGACGAAAGGACGGCAGCGGCTGCATAGTAGTACTCCATGTGCTATTCACGTGAAGCTGGAGCTAGCTTGGGGACACCGATCGAATCTGTAGGCATTGTGGACTGTGGCTTACATGTTGCTTGGAGCAAACTGATGAGTTGCCTGTGTCTACAGTGCATCCAACAATCGGAAGTCGTGGAACCTCGGGAGGGCTAACGGGGTTCCCGGCATAATATGTACTACATTCTACAAGCACTGATACAGGGATCTCCGTACGGATACACAAGGCGGCATCTGCGGACTAACAAGGCAATCTATCCGAGAAGAGCTAATTACTCCGAGGGCGTCATTATGATCTAGTATTTCCCTTTTCATTAGCCGTTGTGTCCGAGACCATAAGTAGAGTTGCCAGATCCTCCAGAGCCACCACCATCATCCACCCCAATTACCGACATCTATTTCCGAAAGGAGGATCGGGCAACATTGTCGAGGCGGAGTTGGACCCTAGTTGGGCATGGCACGATTTTGCCCCCAGTTTGTGGAACGAAGCAATGCTCATTATAACCCACAGCCCATGCACCAGGAGTCCAGAACTCGGGGACCCTGGCAAATCGCTGCCCTAAAGTTCCGGATGGCGCAGAAGCCCACGTCCCACCACAAGAAGACGTTACTGCGCTTATATGTAACCCGCAGAATTCTCCCACATGGGAGACCAACTTTCGGACTCTCAGCCTCTGATGCCATACTTGTAGTAGCTGACCGGAGTTGAAAGACTGGACTGCGTCTATACACGTTGTTTGCCGCTATCAACGCATCCCGAGAGTTCCCACCTATGGAATCTCCCCTACTTACTGACCGGGGTCATGACCATGCCTGTATCATCACTCATTAGGTACTTGAGCGGCGTCTGTGACGTCCGAAAACGGGCGGTTGGCTGCAGCTGACAGACTTTTTGAGGATGCAACTTACCCTTTCCATCCTCTGCCACACACCCTGGTCAGCCGATGTGGAAATGTTGTCAGCCTGCCGTTGCGGCGTTGGATAGCTGTAACACGCCACTCCAGGCCCTGAATTTATTATGACGGAGGTCTTAAATGGAGCCTGTGGCCCTCACGAACCTTGTCAATCTGCTCGTTCTTCCTCATACCTTGGTTTAGGACATCAATTAGTTCACCAATATGAAGACGGTGGCCCCGATTGTCTCCTTTGCCTCCTTGGCCTGCGCCATGTGTCATTATGGCACGACGCTGGCTCCTCGAGGTACCATTGTTGGCCGTGCGAAGAGCAAGTTCGGCTACAACGGGCTGGATGGTCCCCTCAATTGGCACGGGCTGAGCCCAAAGAACGGGCGTTGTGCCCTGGGGACCAACCAGTCTCCCGTCAACATTGTTTCTGGGTCATACAACACCATTCGCGGCTCGTTGTTTAACCTCGAGGTCCCTGACTACCCTGACGGCGCTGAGTTTGAGAACCTGGGGACCAATGTTCAGGTTTTTGTCAATGGCTCGGCCACTGTCGGAGACAAGGACTACGCCGTCCAGCAGTTCCACTTCCACACGCCTAGTGAGCACCGCATCGACAGCGTGTACTACCCGATGGAGGTTCACTTTGTCATGCAGGCAGATGGTAGGTGTTTCCCTGCCTGGCCAGGGATATCGAACGGTGGAGCTGACACTTGAGTGTTGTAGATGAATCTCTTGCCGTAATTGGTCTCATGATTGAGGTTGCCACCAACTCCGAAACCCCCAGCGACGTGATGAGTGCTTCTCTCGCCAACGTGGACGAGATTCCCACGGCTGGCGATGTCACCACCACTGAGCCCCTGGACTTTAGCAGTCTCCAGCGGCATATTTCCAAGTCGGACGTCTTCAGCTACGCCGGGTCCCTGACCACTCCCCCCTGCGATGAGGGAGTCGACTTCAACGTAGTGGCCGAGCCCGTCTTTGTCGACGTGGCCACCTTCCGCACCGTCAAGAACGTCCTCAAGTTTAACAGCCGCTACACCCAGAACGCCCCCGGCCAGATCAACCTCCTTGACAATGCCCGCGACGTCCTCGACAGTGAAGGCCATGATGGCCACTGATTGACTTGGGGGAGACACTCCATACCTGGTGTTTGGGCGGTGCATTTTTGGGTGTCTGGGAGCATGTCTGAAAAAAAATGTATATAAGGGGTTTGGGGTGCATGGAGAGGGGTATCTTGAATTGGGATTCATGAATGACTCTAAATTGACGTATTAATATTCTGCGCAAAGTCGTCGACTCTGGAAAGTGAGCCCGGATGGGCATTCGTGGCACCAGTCCCGTGAAGGTGAGAGTTTTGTTTGGAGTGAAGTTGGAGTCAACGGGCGGCGCGATGGGTCAAATATTATGGGCTAGAGAGCAGGTGCCAATGGATTGGTGCCAATGGGTCGGAAATATCCGCAGTACTAGCCTTTCCTTGAAGAAGTTTAAGACATGATGTTGTGCAGGAGTTCGAACGATGCCCATCATCCAACGGTCGGGAGCGACTTGCCGACATGAAAGGTGGGGCCTCACCTTCTCTGAAAGTCTGGAGCCTGGAGTCTCCCAATTGTTGGTGCCTTACAGGTCAGGCGCCAAGGTTTGGGACCACGAGGCTTCTTGGGGTCCCTTGGCGCGACGGTTGAACCATCAGCCCTACGACGAACTCTCGACTTGAGCCGCAGTCGCAATGCATCTGCCATGGCGTCATTGCATGAAGATCCGGGGAACATGTTCAAGATTAGGGACTTTGGAGGCGAGCCCATTGTGCGTGCGGAAATGCCCTGGGCGGGCTCAAAATGGCCTGCATCTGCCCTGCACAGCTACCTGAGAGGAATACCGGGCAGGAAATGTCAAAATTGGCCACTTGTGGAATGCGCGGTCGTGAAATGCTGGAGCTCATCTTTCGAGGTTGAATTCGAGCAAAGACGTGTTTGATTTGGGGTGGTGGGCGGTCTGGCGGAGATGTGGTGCTTTCCCCTGGTTTGATGTTTTGCTGGCGGCGGTAAGCAGCGAGGAAAAGTGGGGCAGATTGGTCAGAAACCCAGCCTGGACCAACCAAGTCCAACCATCATCACCTTACTCACCCACTCACAGGAGCCAGCTGCACGTGAGAGACGTGCTTTGCTGGGCACAATCGCGACCACGACACGCGAATCCCTCAGCCAAACCCATCACACTTGCCACCCACCAAGCTGCTTTGCTGTCGCGTCCGAACTCGCAGCACCTTTGCGCCCTGTGGCATTGATGTTGGTTGTCGGGTCAGTGCTGCCCGTCGTCTTTGTTCGCTGGATGCCTTTGCTGGCCCCTGCGACGCCTCACCCCATGTACGAGTACAACTGGTCCCTCTACGAATAGCTTTGTGTGCACTGCCCATCTCAACTCACGGTGAGTATCCTGCGCCGTCATCCTGTTCTTCCATATCATATCCCGTGGCCTCGTTTTCTCAATCGCCTACTCTGTGGTCACGGCTGACATTCTTTTGCTCAGCCGGGCGTGAACGACGACTTCACCCCCCAGTCAGAACCCCGAGCCCAGACACGTCCTTCGCTTTCCAACATACGAAGCCCCCCGCATCTATCTCAAGATGGCCAGCAAACGCAAGAGACAGCTCGAGGACTTCGACCCTAACAAATCCGACTCGGGCGATGAAAACTTTGATCCCTCCGAGGCTAGGCCGCGCAAGAGCTCCAAGAGGCGGCGTGATTCGGCGCGGCCAAGGCCTAGCCGTAGGAGGGGCAACCGCTACCGCGGCTCCGATATCGATGATGATGACGAGGAGCTGTCCGACAGCCAGGAGGAGTCCTTCGCGGAGGACCTCTCGGACGAGGAGGACGACTCGGCCCCCGTGAACGCGGCCGGACGCAGGGCTCGAAAAGTCACGACCCAGCAGCACAACTACAAGGAGAGCAGCGAGGACGAGGAGGACGAAATCAGCGGTGGGTCGGACGGCGCGGTCGAGGAGAAGGCCCAGGCTCAGCCCCGGGGCCGCCGCCTAGTTAAGCTCAAGGTCCCCAAGACTGCAGCCGCTGCGGCTGGACGTAGAGCGACGCGGGCCACCACTGAGGACGCTGACGACTTTGTCGAGCTGTCCAACTCGGGCCGGCACGCCGTTGCCTCGCGCGACTCGCGCAGCAAGAGCCCGGAAACGGCGGCGCGGAGCACCAGGTCATCGCGTGGCATGAAGGGCGTGAAGAACGCCCCTGAGCCAATAGAGGAGGCCACACAGGAGAGCAGCATTAAGGAAGTGCACGACGATGATGACCTAGACGAGCTCTCCCGGGACCATGACGTAGTGGAGAAGAAGGAGGAGGACGACGAGGAGATGATAGAGGCGGCAAATGTCGAGGGTGCGGACGAGGATGCACCAGCTGAAGACGGAGAACCGGCTGCAGAGGACGATCCGGACGCCGCCGCTGACGCCGCCGCCGAAGATGAGGATGAGGATGAGGATGATGTGCCAATCACCCGCCGCACACGTGGGTCCCGATCCAAGGCTGCTGCGTCTGCTGAGCCGACAACCGAAGCGGACGAGGCAGATACAGGGAGGCCACGGCGTCTGACTCGCAGGTCTGGCCTCAGAAAGTCTACGAAGGAACCTAGCAGCGACTTTGAGCCTGGAGAGGATTCAGACGAGCCAATGTCGGCAGGGGAGAACGCCCAGGAGGACGAGGTCGACAGCCCCACACCCCGGGGCCGGGCTAGTCGGCGAGGGGTCCGCTCCGGCCGATCCTCACGGCGTGGGGCTGATTCGGCCGATGAGGAGCCCGATTTCGACCTGGACGAGCTGAACGAGGAGGCGCGAGAACTCAGACAGGACTCTCGGCCTCGCCGTCGCCGAGCTCGAGAGGAGTCGCCAATCGTGTACCAAGAAAAGAACCGTCGGTCCCGGGCCAAGGTTAATTACTACATGCCCCCTCTGACGTCTACCATGATCGAGGAAGAAGAGGCGGACCCCGCGCCAACCCCCTCGCGGTCGCGTCGGGGACGTGGAGCCGCCTCGGCGGTATGGGAGCGCAACCTCAACACCACCTTTGGACCCTTTGGTGGCGGCGGCGGCGCTGGCGCTCTCCTCACAGGCCCCTGGGGCACCGGTGCTGCTGGAGGTGTCGACTCGGACAGTAGCGATGATGAGATGATGCACCGATCCAACATTGCTGGCAATGTTGGCATGACCCCGACCTCTGCGGCTCCCGGGGGCCTGATACCTGGAGGACAGGGGCTCGCCGCAGAGCCTGTGGGCGCCACGCCCAATGTCGGCAAGATCAAGGACCGCAAAGCACTGGCCGACGCTGATCCCCTGGGAGTGGACATGAATGTCGACTTTGGCAAGGTTGGAGGCCTGCAGGGCCACATTGACCAGCTCAAAGAGATGGTCCAGCTGCCTCTGCTGTACCCGGAGCTTTTCGCCAAGTTCCATGTCACGCCGCCCCGGGGTGTCCTGTTCCACGGCCCCCCTGGTACCGGTAAGACGCTGCTCGCCCGAGCGCTCGCCAACTCGGTCGGCTCAGGCGGACGCAAGATCTCGTTCTACATGCGCAAGGGTGCCGATGCCCTCTCCAAGTGGGTCGGTGAGGCTGAGAAGCAGCTCCGCCTGCTCTTCGAGGAGGCGAGGAAGACACAACCGAGTATCATCTTCTTCGACGAGATTGACGGGTTGGCCCCCGTGCGCTCAAGCAAGCAGGAGCAGATCCATGCCTCCATCGTCTCGACCTTGCTTGCCCTGATGGATGGCATGGATGGCCGTGGCCAGGTCATCGTGATTGGCGCCACTAACCGCCCCGACAACATCGACCCTGCTCTCCGACGGCCTGGTCGCTTCGATAGAGAGTTTTACTTCCCGCTCCCCGACGTCCAAGGTCGCCGATCCATCATTGACATCCACACCAAGGACTGGGGCTTGTCTGAGCAGTTCAAGAGCTCCTTGGCCGAGCAGACCAAGGGCTACGGAGGTGCGGATCTTCGTGCCCTGTCGACGGAGGCTGCCCTCAATGCCATCCAACGAACCTACCCTCAGATTTACTCTTCGCAGGAGAAGCTCGTGGTCAGGCCAGAGAAGATCAGCGTCCATGCGTCAGACTTCATGATGGCCATCAAGAAGCTGATCCCGTCATCCGAACGTTCGGCCACCTCTGGCGCTCAGCCGTTGCCCAGGTCCGTCGAGCCGTTGTTGTGTGAGCAGCTCAAGACGGCTAAGATGGCTCTTGACGAACTGCTTCCCCGTAAGAAGAAGATGACAGCTCTGGAGGAGGCCATGTACGAACAGTTTGACGACGATGACCACGGATTTGGCCGCGAGGCTCTGCACCAGGAGTTTGAGCGGTCACGGGTATTCCGACCTCGCTTCCTCATATATGGCGACCACGGCATGGGGCAGGGGTACCTGTCATCAGCCATCCTGCACTATCTCGAGGGAGTCCATGTACAGAACTTTGACCTTCCGAGTCTCCTGGCCGATGGACGGGTAAGTCATGCAATTTCACGATTGGGGTCTCAGGTTTACTAACATCATCATAGCCAATGGAGCAAGTGATTGTCGGGCTCTTCACTGAGGTCCGGCGCCACAAGCCCAGTGTTATCTACATCCCGAACATCGAAGCCTGGTATGCCACGCTTCATGGGTCGATCGCCCTGGTCACGTTCCAGACCATGTTGAGGTCGATCCCCGCGACCGACCCGATCCTGCTTCTTGCTACCGCAGAGTGTGAAAGGGGCGAATTACCAAAGGACCTGGCTCGCGATTTCTTCGGCTTCTCCCGGAAGAACCGCATGGAAATCCCGCGTCCACAGGCAGTAAGTGTGGTGGTGGTGAAGTCCAACTACAGAGGCATAGTGCTGACCCGGCCAACAGGAAAACCGCCGACTGTATTTTGCAACGACGCTGGACTACATCAAGAAAAAGCCTGGGGAGTTCCCCGACCCAGAGAACCGCAAGAAGAGGGTTTTGGAGGAGCTCCCCCTGGCGCCAAAGGTGGAGCCTAAGCCCCCGACCAAGGCGGAGAAGAAGGCGATCCAGAAGAGGGATCACCAGTTGCTCAATGGCTTGAAGATCCAACTGCAGCCAATCATGGATCAGATCAACCGCAAGTACAAGAAGTTCAGGCAGCCGGTCATCCCGCAGGCCCAGATCGAGTACCTGTTTGCCGAGGCCGACCCCAATTTTGTGCGGGCCGACCTCACAGAGGGCCAGGTGCGGCCGTTTGAGATTGTCAAGGATAAGCATGGCAATGATGTCCTGAGGGACACCGCGACAGGGAAGTGCTACTACAACCTCGAGACGACGACCATCGAGGAGCGCCTGTCGAATGGCTTCTATGCGCGCCCCAAGGACTTCTTGTTCGACATCAAGGCACTTGCGAAGGACGCCAAGAACATTGGAGACAAGGAGCGCACCCTTAAGGCGAACGAGCTCTTGAGCAATGTGGAAGTCGATGTCGCCAGCATCGAGACCAGCACTGCGCACATTGACTGGGAGGGGCTCTACCAGCGCCAGCTGGAGCGGGCCAAGGAGCAAGCCGAGAAGGAGCGCAAGAAGAAGGCGATGCAGTCCATTGTCGACAGGGTGCAGTCAGACCTCAGCGCCCCCGCTGGGTACGACAGCGATTCCCAGGGCCCCGTCACTCTTGGGGCGATGGTCCCCGGATCACGTACCGTGGCTCGGTTCCAGGTCAAGAGTCCACCCGCGCACGCAGAGGACGGCTCTGTGCAGGAACCGCACCCTCTTGGAAACGGGATTTCGAACCCCCCCGGGGGCGACGTGCAGATGAGCGGAGTCGATGACGAGACGCAGGCGGCGTCCGACATGGCTCCTCCCCCCAAGTCTCAGACGGGGATGACGCAGATATCCCAGAGGTCGGCAGTGACCACGCTGCCGCCCGGCGTGTCCCCGTCTGCCGTCATCAACGAAGCCTCGACGACCAAGACGTCGGACCCGTCGACCCACCGATCGTCGAACTGGAGCACTCAGCTGACCAACGGCAACCACGGGGAGCAACACGGAAGCGGGAATGGCGACCACGACAACGACGTCGACATCCCGGACACGGCGCCGCTGCCAAGCCAAGTCACGTCGAGCAGCGAGCCTTGGATGCACTCGCAGGCACAGGCCGCACGGGGAAACATGAGTGGCAGCCCAACCTCGTCGTCGCAGCTGCAGGCGTACCCGCGGACTCCGACAACAAGCAGGAGCCACGGCCTGGGCATCGGGAATCTGCTGAACGAGGGCCAGGGCGACGAGCACCACGCGAGCCGCAACTCGGGATCGTCCGGGTCGCAGCCAGTGGGCATCGAGAGCTCCATCGAGGCTGCCCTCGAGGAGATGAGGGACAGGACGGGCGGGTGCACGATTGAGCAGCTGGAGCAGATCAACCGGGAGCTGATGGACGAGATCTGGCGGGGCCGCAACGAGTGGAACCGGCAGAAGGTGCTGATCAACGTGAAGAGTGTGTTCAACCAGTCGATTGGGGACATTGACGACAACCAGGGCATGGGCCCGCTGAGCCAGAGGCAGAACCTATTGGGCGCCTAGAGGAATGGTTTGACGAACGGACTGGGTGCCTCAAAGCTCCAATACGGCCGGCTGGCTGGCTGGCTGCAGAAGAAGAAGACGAACAGGAAAGTTTCGGCAGCATGTACATGGGAAGTATGGGAAAGACTTGGGCAGTGATACTTGTGGCACGTTTATAACTTTTTGCTTTGTGTGGAGTTTCAGGATCGGCCGGCCAGGGGCAGGATTGTGGGGGGTTTTTCCTGTGTATGCTCTGCAAAATACTACTTACTACTATACAAGATATTTATATTGGCTTACACTCGGAGTCTGAGTACCCCTCCTGCGCCCCCCCTTCTCTCTCTCTCTCTCTCTCCTTTTTCACGTCGCCTCACCATCACAGCTTCCCCTTGACCTTGTTGGCGTCCCTGGCACTGCTATCATAGCGCCTGCCCTCATCAGCCTGCTCAGCGACGGTCAAGTCAGGCAGCCTGAGGGGCATGATGCGGCGGGGATTCGACCCGGGGACGACGCTGTACCCGGAGAAGTCGGTGACGCCGGCGTGCTCGCGGAGGAAGTCCTCGTCGAGGAGCAGCTCGCCGTTGACGGCGGCGGCGGGGGCGCGCAGGACGGCCAGGACGGCGTCGGAGAAGACGGAGGCGCGGCGCAGGTCGGCGGCCTCGGCCGGGTTGGCGGCGGTGAAGTGGGCGGTGGCGGCGGACTCGATGGCGACGGCGGGCCACAGGCTGGTGATGGCGAGGCGGCCGCGCAGGGCGGCGTCGCGGTCGATGTCGACGGCCAGGCCCTTGGTCAGGACGCTCATGGCGACCTTGCCCATGGCGTAGGCGGTCTTGCCGCGGAAGAAGCGGCTGTAGATGGGGGGGCTGACGACGACGATGCGGGAGGCGGAGGAGGAGGGAGATGAGAGGAGGTGCGGGAGGGCGGCCTCGACGGTGGCGTACAGGCCCTCTGGGTTGACGCGCTGCATCAGCTGGAAGCGCTTCAGGGGCGTGGCGGGCACGGGGGCCCAGTGGATGGCGCCCGAGTTGTAGACGAGGACATCGAGGCGGCCGTAGGTCTTGGGTGGGCGTGTCAGCGGTGGTGATGCTGATGCACTGGGGAGGGAGGGGCCTTACAGAGATGGTCTTGGACAGGAGGTCCTGGATGCTCTCCGGGTAGCGGACGTCGACCTGGATGGCGGTTGCGCGGCCGCCAGAGGCGATGATCTCGTTGGCGACGGTGGTGATGGTGGAGGCTGGCGAGTTGGGGTCGGGGGAGACGGGGATGGGCTTGGAGGGGTCGCTGACGGTCTTGGCAGCGACGACGACTGAGATGTGTGAGGAATGCACCACATGATTGACCTGGTGATCTACGCACCGGAGTAGCCGTTGCTGGCGAGGTCGACGGCGATCTGGCGGCCAATGCCACGGGAGGCGCCGACGACGAGGGCAACGGGCTTCTGGGAGGACATGGCGAGATTGGCTGGAGGAGCAGGAGATGATGGGTTGAATGAGGTGGAGTGAGGGAAGATGAGTTGGGGTGAGCTATTAGGTCAGGAACGTGAAGAGGAACATGAAGTCGGCCATGGCCCTGTAAGCCAGCCGCCCCTCTCGTGATGGGCTGGATGGGCTGGAGTCGAGGCTGGAGTCGGCGTGTCGCATCCAAGGCGGTGGAGTTGCTCCAGCGAACACGGAGGTGGACCTCGGCATCCGGGGAAGGACCCACTTTATCTCCGGCTGATTACAAACAGCAATATTCAGCACCAATTTACTATGGATACTTGCTACTACCAACTTGCTTGTGGTTTACACCTGCTAGAGACCATCATATGACAACATCTCCTATACGTATTGCGCAAGCATCTGTTCACAGCAGTGGCATTCAACATTACCGACAGATCCACCATCCCAAAGTCCGGGCTATCTGACGCACTTGCCGCAATGGGAGGCCGCATCGACTGCTATCTGGACATTGGTGAGCTTGTTTCCCCCAACCTCCACCTCCCAACCCTAACCCTCCCTCCTCCTCCATCTGGGCCTCACCAACTGACCTCTTGTCCGCAGCGTCCTTCTTCAGCTATGTCGCCTTTGCTGACCTGCTCCCCAACCTGGACAAGCTCGAGGCCCATGGCGTCCAAGTCGAGTATGTCCTCCGCCACCCATTGTCCTGCCAGCTGCATGCCTAGATGCTCAACGTGCCAGGTTCCACCCGACCCTCATCGCCGGCATCAACAACTTGTCGGGCAACAAACCACCATGGATGCTCCCTGCCAAGGCCAAGTACCTGCCTCTTGACACCAAGCGCGCCACCGAGCGCGTCGGCCTGCATGGCCTGGCCGCCCCCAAGGACTTCATGGCCTCGAGCCTGACCATCTCGCCCCTCCGCGCCCTGCACTACATCAAGGCCAACTACCCCAAGCCCGTCTTCCTCGCCGCCTTCGAGTGCATGTTCCGCCGCCACTGGACCCCTCCCAACTCCAACCTCACCAAGGACGACATCCTGGCCTCTGTCCTGGCCGACGCCACCGACGCCAAGGGCACCAAGCTGTTCACCGGCGACGACGTCGCCGCCATCATGAAGGGCAGGGAGGGCATGAAGGACGCCGTCAAGGACGCCACCCAGAAGGCCGTCGACCTCGGTGCCTTTGGCGCCCCCTGGTTCTGGGTCACCAACGCCCAGGGCGAGGGCCAGCCCTTCTTTGGCAGTGACCGCTTCAACCACATCTACCGCCACCTGGGCATCCCCTTCCAGGACATTACCATCCTGCCCCCGTCCAAGCTGTAATTACCTGCTCGTACTGTGTGCGGTACATGCATGGTAGTAGTCGCCAAGAGTTCTCAAATATCACATTTTCCACCCCACCTTCCCCCATCTATATAAATGATATGATGATACATGTCCGTATTGGTACAAGAGGAGTTGAAATAATACAGCGCCGCACTTTGCATGTAGCACACACTCACAGCTTCGTAGTCGCTGCGCTCTCTGCCGCAGCGCCTCCCCCCTCCTTCACCGGCCTGGCCTTGGCCTTCTCCCCCGCAGCCTTGGCCGCCTCCTCCTGCTGCTCCGCCTTGGTCGCCTTCTCCATGCCCGTCCAGAAGCTCTCCACCGGCAGCTCCAGGATGCCGCCCGCGCGCGACGCAAACGACATGTCCGACGTGCCCTCCAGGGCCTTGAGGCACGCGCGCATCCAGCCGACGATGGCGGCCAGCGCGCGCGGGTCCACGTCGGGCGAGCCCTTGAACAGGTTGCGCCACACGGCGCTGGCCAGCACGGCGTCCCCCCGCACGAGGCCCTCGTCGTACGCGACCAGCAGGCCGCGCCACTGCACGAAGATGTCCTTGAGGTACCGCTGCCGCAGCGCGCTCGACGTGATGCTGTGGTCCACGTGCATCTTCTTCTCCGCCTCGAAGAAGAAGTGGTCCACCAGCTGCTGCCGCCAGTTGGCGTACGTGTCGCGGTCGAAGCACCGGATCCGCGCGTTGAGCAGGTACAGGTGCAGCATCGTCACGTGCGACCACGTGCTGAACGTCGGCGGGAGCTTGAAGACTGCAGTTTTTTTTTGGCCAGGTCAGTCACAGTGTTTTTTTTTTGTGTGTTCTTTCTTCCATGCACATCAACCCAGGGGGAGGGGAGGGTAGGTGGTATGGTGGAACGTACGCTTGTGCCAGACGTCCCGCGTGCCCGTCGAGTGGCCTACCTCCTCGCCGTCGTCCAGCTTGGCCACCCGATCCTTCTTGCGCTCCTCCTCGGTGATGCGGTAGTCGGCCGCCTCGCCGCAGATCTTGTACAGCCGCTCCGTCGCGCCCACCACAAAGTACGCGCCCTTGGGGCCACGGGCCAGCGGGTTCGTCATGGCCCGGGGGGTCGAGGTGCTGAGGCCGCGGGCCTGCACGCCGGCTCTCCCATTGGGGGCTGACTTGTTATCGCTGTTGCTGCTGGTGCTGCCGTTGCTGGCGAGGGTCGTGAGGGTCCGTTTCGGGAGGCCCGTCGTCGGAGCTGGTGCCCGTGATGCGCGGGCGACGGCGCGGACGAGCAGCCGTGCCTGGGATCGGCAGCTCTCGCAGGCCATTGTGTGGGATGTCAATTAGATGGTGGTGGTCGAGTGTCGTGGGGATGCGTCAGGACAGGCCAGGCAGCCAGTCGCTGAGAGGGTCGAGGTATTACAGGTAAGTAGGGATTGCGTTTGGGCCGGTCCCTTATCTTCGCGTCATGACCATGGTCTCAAAATGCATGACCCTGCGACTGAGAAATTCCACATGCGTGACCCGCCATTTTGGGGACCACGGCTGAACGTCGGCCTCTGGCGATTAATCTCACGTTCCCTTGGCTCACCCCGCTACAGAGGTACTGCCCAGTAGGTTCATAAAGGGATCCTGCATCGATGGATTGGATCATGCTCTGGATTAACATCGTAAAGCAAACCATGCAGGTGTACCTCAAAGGGAACGAAGCTGATATGGATTTAGAGATGCAAATACTGTCTGCTGTCAAAGCTTGTAAAAGATGGCCTGCCAAGGCATTCTCGTCTCGATGTAGAGGGAGACTATTTCGCCAGCAACTCAATATAATACGTCGTACAGTGCTATACATTATGGTGATACAAAATCCCTGTGCCCCATCAAATCTTTGAAAATACCAGGGTACTATTTGTCCCCCCAAAGCCAAAGCTGTTTGACAGGGCCGTTTCAATCTTCTTTTCCTGTGCCTTAAGCGGTACAAAATTGAAGCCAGCATCAACGTCTGGCTCTTCTAGATTCAGAGTCGCCGGGGCCATCCCCTACTTCACATTTAGCTTAGGAACCGCAGACTGCATAGCTTTACTCACCTCATGGATGGCTAATATCGAGAATAAGGCCTCGATGGCGCCGGCCGCACCCAGAAGGTGCCCCATAGCCCCTTTGGTGCTGCTGACTGTGACCTGGGACTCGTCGGATACCCCGTCGTCGCCCAGCATCAGTCTCCGGATCGCCAGCGCCTCGGCAACGTCGCCAACCTGCGTCCCGGTGCCGTGGGCGTTGATGTAGTCCACCTGTGACGGCTTGACACCGGCATTTTTCAAGGCCCTCTTCATGGCCAGGTACGCCCCGTGCCCATCCTCCCGCGGCGCCGTCATGTGGTACGCGTCCCCGCTGCAGCCGTAGCCCCTGACCTCGGCGTAGACCCGCGCGCCCCGCGCCCTGGCGTGCTCGAGCTCCTCGAGGATGCACACCGCCGCGCCCTCTCCCACGACGAACCCGTCGCGCCGGCTGTCAAACGGCCTACAGCTGGCATGCGGGGCGTCGTTGTACGCGGTGGACAGGGACCGCGCCCTGCCAAAGCCGGCAAACGTGAGCGGGTGGATGCACGACTCGGAGCCGCCAGCGACCATGACGTCGGCGTCACCCATGGCGATGAAGCGCGAGGCGTCGCCGATGGAGTGCGCCCCCGTCGTGCAGGCCGTCGTGGCGGCGTGGTTGGGGCCCTGGAAGCCGTACTTCATGGAGATGTGCCCCGCGGCCATGTTGATGAGGATCTTGGGGACAAAGAGCGGCGAGACTTTCTTGTAGCCCTGCAAACCCTATGTGTGAGCACCTGCTTCTAGATGAAACGGATGGATGGACGGATAGTAGCTATATATCAACATACCCCTGCCGAATGAGCCAAGCTGGTCTCATACATCTCCTCCAGGTTGCCGATGCCGCTTCCCAGACAGACACCAGTAGACTCCCTAACCTCCCCAGGCGCATCCTCGAGCCCTGCGTCCCGGAGCGCCATCTCGCCAGCCGCAACAGCGTACTGCGCAAACTTGGACATGCGACGCACCTCGCCCGCGCCCAGCCATTGCGCGGCGTCCCAGCGACCCTCCTCCCTGCCTTCGGGGACGAGCCCTGCGACAGTGCTAGTCAACCCCTTCCATCGATCGGCGGGCTGCGGCTGGCTCAGAAGACTGACGATGCCAGACTCGCCCGCCAGCAGCCTCGTCCAAGTGCGCCGGATGCCAACTCCGAGGGGCGTGATGGCCCCTAGGCCCGTCACAACTACGCGACGCATAATCTTTCCATAGCCGACAGGGGGGGTCAAGCTTGATCTGGTCGCATATGATGGTGTCGGTGAAACGACGCCTTTGGTGGTGAAACTTGGGGGATGATCGTGGAAGTGAAGCAAGCTCCAAAGTCTGGGACTGGCAAAAATGAAATGATATAGGTTGTTGGCACTGTGCCGTTGGTGTGATAAGAGGCGTCATCGTACAGTGCGCCAGCCCAGCCTCTGGCAACGCGCCTACAGCCCATTAAACCGTGCTGCCGCGGAAATCATCCACTCTGTCAGCATGTCATGAAACCGTTCGCAGCTCAACTCTAACATTCACATAAACTCAGACAGCGTTACAGAATCATCACTCTCTCACGCGTCCCGCAATGTTCTTGGCATCTTTATAGCACCTACGAGTACGAGTATTGGTCAATGCGCGCCCGCCACCCGCTGCTCAATAGGACGTCAAAAGGACACCTGGTGGCTTCCCGCCTCTGCCGTGGTACGAGGCGCAACCTAGTAATTGGATACTAGAGCAGTCTTTCAAGCTTATTCGAGTCTCATTTTGAAAGAAATTGCCTTCCTACATGCTTATCAGAGCGACCAGAATCTAGAGGTTACGGCCCGAGACACTTAGCTGAGACAGCGTCAGCCTGGGGGAGGAGGCCATGAGTTCCAGCAGGAGGAGGGACTCCGTGTCCAACGCCGAGGCAACGGGCCTAGGAATTGACGACCATCCTGTTTCCCGGCTGTCCGGCGCTCACGGAAGACCCGATTCGCTCGACGATGAGCTGAAGCTGGGAGCTGCTGAGCTGGCGGCCACGGGAGCACGGAACGATGAGGAGGACCAGGGCTCCGAGTATGAGCTCCTTCTAGACCCCAATCTCCCCGAGGAGTACGAGGCCAGACATCGCCATCCCGAGGAGGGATCCGAGGGGGGCGAACCCAAGCCTGAGGAAGAGAACTCGCCCTACCCCGAGGTCCGCGCTGCGGTCAGGAACCACGACGAGGATGTGCCATGCAACACGGTTAGAGCCTGGACCATTGGCCTCTCACTGGTCGTCGTAGGAGCTTCGGCCAATACCCTATTCTCCCTCCGTCAGCCCTCCATATCCATCGGGCCTCTCATTGCCCAGATCATCTCGTGGCCGCTGGGCCATTGCTGGGCTAGATTTGTCCCCGACAAGAGCATCGCCGTTTTTGGGAGGGCGGTGCCACTGAACCCTGGGCCCTTCAATATCAAGGAGCACGCCATCATTGTCGTCATGGCAGGCGTGTCGTTCTCAGTTGCGTACGCCACCGACATCATCCTTGCCCAGCTCGTCTTTTACAAGCAAGACTTTGGCACGGGCTTCCAGCTCCTCCTCACCATCTCGACGCAGTCCCTGGGGTATGGAATTGCCGGCATGATGCGCCGCTTTCTGGGTAAGTACCAGCTGTCCAAGGTCCTGGCGAGAGAACCGCTGACAGCCGCCAAGTCTACCCAGCTTCCATGATATGGCCGGGCAATCTGGCCGCCGTGACCTTGCTCAACGCCATGCACGAGACCAACGAGGTCAGGGATCCCACCGTCCTGGGGGGCTCCATGCCCCGGTACAAGTGGTTCGGCATCGTTACCGTGTGTGCCTTCGTATACTACTTCATCCCCGGCTTCCTCGTCCAATGTCTCAGCATCTTTGCTTTTGTCACATGGATGGCGCCACGGAACCCGGTTGTAAACCAGCTTTTTGGTGGCCAGACCGGCCTGTCCCTCATCCCGATTACCTTTGACTGGGCACAGGTTTCTGGCTACATTGGGTCACCGCTCATCCCGCCATGGTAGGTCTTGGACGTGTTCTGGCTTCTCAGCCTATTTGTGGTAATCAGTGGATCAGGCACGCCATTGCCAACACGCTCGTTGGCGTCGTCCTCTTCTTCATCATCCTCTCCGGGGTCCTCCACTTTAACGGGGCCTGGTATGGCGAGTTTCTCCCTATGAGCGACTCGGGCACCTACGACAACCGAGGTAACCCCTACAACACGACCCGCATTCTCACGCCCGACTTTACGCTCGACGAAGAGGCGTACAAGAATTACTCCCCGCTGTTCCTCAGGTACGTCCGAATTTGGAGTGCCGCCAAGGGAAGTCGTGGGCTGACATGGATAGCACAACGTTTGCCATGTCATATGGGTTGTCCTTTGCGGCCATCTCATCGCTGATTGTGTACACGTACCTTCACAATCGCAAACAAATCTGGAAACAATATCGCAACAGCACGACGGAGAAACCGGATATTCACATGAAACTAATGCAGAAGTACAAGGAAGCCCCCACATGGTGGTACATGTCACTTTTCGGCATTGTGAGTTGCGGAGTCCTCCTCGTGTTCTCCCCCGTCGTAATCTCACACGTTGGCCCTTTTAGATGCTCGTGCTCGGATTCGTGACCGTGCTTGCATATCCTACCAACCTCACATGGTGGGCCTTTTTGCTAGCAGTGGCCATCGCTTTCGGGTTCTCGCTCCCCATTGGGATCATCGAGGCCATCACAAACAATCGGATCGGCCTGAACGTCCTGACGGAGCTCATCTACGGCTACGTCCAACCAGGCCGACCCCTGGCCCTCATGATGTAAGACGCGTGGACCTGGCCAAAGCGATATCAATCACGATTAACGCTGTGCACTACTAGTTTCAAGACGTTTGGATACGTCACCATGTCTCAGGCGCTCAGCTTCGTGTCGGATCTCAAGTTTGGGCACTACATGAAAATCCCGCCAAGGACCATGTTCCTTGCGCAGGTCGTCGCCACCACATTCTCGTGCTTCATCCAGATCGCAGTCCTCAATTTTGCGCTGGACAACATCAAGGGCGTATGCGAGCCTGACCAACCGGATCATTTCACGTGCCCCGGTGGCAGGGTCTTCTTCGCTGCATCGGTGATCTGGGGTCTCATCGGGCCGGACCGCATGTTCTCCCCCGGGCGCATCTACGCTGGGCTGTTTGCCTTCTTCGTCGTCGGCGCCGTCGTCCCTGTCGCCATCTACTTCGCGGCCAGGCGGTGGCCCAGGTCGCCCGTGCGGTACGCCATGGCGCCCCTCATCTTTGGCGGCGCGGGCGCCATCCCGCCCGCTACGCCCCTCAATTACCTGTCGTGGGGCATCGTGGGGTTCATCTTCCAGTTCTGGATCAAGAAGAGGCACTTTGCGTGGTGGGGCCGCCTCAACTTCCTCACCTCGTCCGGGCTGGACCTGGGGCTCGCGCTGGCGACGCTCTTCATCTTCTTCGCCTTCACCATGCATGATATCGAGCCGCCCAAGTGGTGGGGGAACGACATTGTGGGGACGACCATGGACGTGCAGGGAACGGCGGTGCAGATGAGGATCTTTGACCAGGGCAACAACAAGTTTGGGCCCGAGACGTGGTAGTACTAGTGGTTGACGTGGTGCTTGGTATCCGTAGTACGAAATAGTATTGGCATTTATGCTTTCTTTTGCAACTATCCATGGATACAGGTTACATACTACTAGTAATCTTGTTTATATCATCTCTCAGGGATTTCTTGTCCGAGCCTCCGGCCGTGGGCATGGCCCCCCAACCAATCGCTGCAGTTTCCTCGGATGTGACCAGGTTGGACAAGGCTGTGATGCAGAGGGCGGGTAAAGCTTGGCGGCTACGAATCGCAGCTCCGTATGGGGATATCCGAGAGCGAAATGGGAAATTTTGGTCGTCGGCGATGGGCGATTGGTCATGAGCGGCTGAAGGGCCCTGTCTCATTTCGGCCGAATCACACTGAGAAAGGCTACCGGGCAGAAGACAGACGACGTCAGAATGAGAGGAGGGCATCGTCATGGCGCATGGAGGCTTTCAGCCTTGGACGCAGCCCGTTGTTGACTGTAACCTATCGATCCATGTTGGTAAAGAAAGGGAAATTGGAGAAGCACGATGGGGATGAGTCAGGCAAGAGGCAGGGGGGAAGAGGGGGGGAGACAATACGCATCTCTGCCACTGACGTGCGTGGTAATGCAGATAGTTCACCATCGTCGAGATGCCCCATCTCGAGTCATGGTGGCATATGGAGTGTGGTTGATCTGTCCAAATTGGTACATATCCGTATTCTGCGCCCCAACATGCATCAAACTGTGATGTGGCTTGCTTGCTGTGCGTCCGGGGGCCCGGATTCTAACATATGAACCTGTATCTTCCCAATCTTCGGCTTTCCGGACAAACTGACTAGCTATGCAGGTTGGGGGCTCGCACAGATTGGTACACCACGGCCGCGCCTAGGTAGGCCAAGTAAGCAGAGCCTGACAGGCTCGTACAGGTTGGCTGACTGGGTGACAGCGGCACGGTAGGCCAGAACGGGAGTTATACTGTTATAGCCCCCCCTAGTAATAGTATGCAGCTCGGAGGGCGGGGAACTGGGATTGGCGCGTGCGGTGTTGCGATGGTGGTGTCCTACAAATTGCAAATGCAACTATTACCGGAGAATTTCAACCTCACAGGCTCTCACACCCACGGTCGTGCCTACCCTCCGATGCTGTGTGCGCGATTCAGGCAGGGGCTACGTGTCTTTGAGATCTAATAGAGCGGGAAGGCAAGGTAGGAGCAACGGAGCAACCCTCGATTATCATTTCCTTCCTCTGGGGACCCTGGTTCCATGTCAACCACCGAATCCCAACCACTTCCCCCCTGTTGCCATCCCCTCCCTCCCTTTCGCTCTGATTCTCCCACTTTGCCTCGTCAAACATCAGCAACAGCTGCAAGGCATTGCAGATACGGACCATGCACTCGCTCTCCCCGGCGAATCAGCTTTGATATCCGTTCAATCGCGCCTGATGCGCCTGCGAGAGGCACAGTCGTGCCCTCACCGGTTCGAGAAGACATGGCCTTGTCAGTGATCCTCCAGGCCAAGGCTGCGTGCCTTGTGGTCGCCTTTCAGCTCCCTAGGCCAGCTTTGAGCCCTCAGCTACTGGCACATCGTATCCTCTAAATTTAGGCGCCTAATCAAATCTCTCTGTGGCCTGGCCTGGCCTGGCCTCTTGTCTTGTCTACAAGGTACGTGTAAAAAGGAAGCCCGTTCCCACGTCTCATATTACAAGAAGCCTCCTCGCATTTGCCCACTCCAAGATTTTCCTATGTAGCATTGGATATCAGCTAACCTTCCCCCTGACTTGTCTCTTCTTCTACGTTCAAAGGATTCTGGCAAATTTGTTGGATATCTTTTTAACCGCCGACCCCCCTAAGCTTGAAACGTGGTGTGCAACGGCGGCAATCCCAGACCTGCGGCTTGGCATTGACCACCCATCCGATCTACCATCCCTCTCTCGTCCAGGTTTTATCGACACGCATGGAGCCCTGAAGACAACCCTCCACGCCGCTAGAGAGCCGATCATTTAGAAGACCCTGAAGAGTATACGGCCAACCTCTCATCATGCCAAGACCCAGAGTCCCAGAAGATAGGAGGCTGCGGACTGCTATGGCTTGCGATACATGCAGGCGCCGCAAACAAAAGGTGAGTCCTTGAGATCACAGTATTCCTCTTTTGCAGACACCCCAAACCAGGTCGAATCTAAGCTTGGTTGCTTCCGAGGTTATTCTAACCCCTTTAATCATCTCCCAAACCCACATCCAGAACTCCTGCTTCGCCCAAGGACCTTATCCCAATTCCCCCAACCCACGATCCCCACACATGAGCTTCATCCCAGACACAGATTCTGTCAGTTATCACATTCCCTTTATGTGATCATGGAGCCAGGGGCAGGACACCACCTCGAAATCGATCTTTGCGCCGGTGGGGGGACATTGTGCATTGTGCTTGGAGCACCTTTCAAGGAGAAACACCACTGCCAAGGCTGACAAGATACCACAGGGCCTTGTCAGCGTCTCTCAAGGCTACTAACCCCATCAGAAACCCCCGTGTTTATTCTACCGGCACTGAGTGAGACACGAACAAGTGTACGTGAAAACTTGGTGGATTTGGTGCACCGTTGGGAAAGCATACCTTTAGCACACATATTGCACAAATAAGCTGTTATCATTGCCAAACTGACTGGGGTTTTTAAGTGCAATGGTTTTAGGCCCTGCGTTACATGCATGAAGAAAAACCTCGAATGCAAATACACGCCGAATTCGCCTCCCGACAATGACGCCCCGTCACCAGCCACTGCCTCGACAAAGCGACAGAACGTTGACGACCCCTCTGATCTATTCATGCTGGACGACCCCGCAGGGGCAGATACTCTCTCTTCAAGATTCGGCCATCATGCCTTGAAACAGGCAGAATCGCCCTCTGGAAGCTTGTTCCAAGACATCGTTGAAATTATAAAGCCCTATGGGCAAGTTAGGATGCTGCAAGACCCGACAGGGAGGCTGTGTAAGGGCCAAAAGAGCATCTCAAAGTACTCAGGCTGGCGCTAAAACTTTTGAATAGTATACGTGGGGGATTCTTCAATTCTCTCGTTCCTACAGTCGATGAGAATTGTCGTCGAAAATACAGCTGGACCTATGCCCTTCACTGCCGATCCTATTCGTTACACCATGACCGAGCCTTTACCTACAGCGCCCCCGACCACAGGTCTCCCGTGTGTTCTTCCTGTGAGAGAGACTGCACAGGCTCTTATACAGTCGTATTTCACAAACGTGCGTTATCGCCTGCAACGGCTCTCCGTAAAGCTAACCCCAAGTCCAGACCCAAGGAATTATTGAGGTCATCGATCGCCAGCGACTCCAGTTATCAATAGATGCTTATTACGGAGCTTCCAACACCATGGGCTCTGCCGATCTCTGCTTAGTATACTTGGTTCTAGCTATTGGCCTGGTACTACAACCTCGTTCTGTGGGTATGCAGCCAGGTGATGTTGCCAATGCTCTCTCGCCTAGCCATGCCGACCATGCGGAATTACTATTCAAGAGCGCAAAGTTCTTGGGTGAGTGCGTTTCGGGTTTCGAAGATGGCGATCTATGGTCCGTCCAAGCGTTATGCCTGATGGCCGTATATCAAATGATGGTCTCACGATGGAACGCAGCATATGTTTGTATCGGTGAGAAATCCACGATATTACATGCTATCTGCAAGTGCGGCACTGACATGTAAGTAGGCATGGCTGTTCACTCGTCCTTTGCCCTCGGCCTGCATCGATGGAAAGACACCATGGTGATGTTCGACACACAGCGATTGACCCTCAGACGGAATATCTGGAGGAGTCTGTTCGTCTTAGACCAGCTCATATCTGCGACTATGGGACGTCCAGCCGCGATATATAGCGACATATCCAATGGTAGCCTTGAATCTCCAGGACGAGAAAGTGGAAGTGGAGATGAGCCGACTACCCACGTGGAAGCTCTCGACGCTGTGGTTCGTTCATGTCTATCCGTGGACCGAATTATACAGAAGCTCTACGCAGATCGAGAGGTCACGACAGAAGTAGGCCATAGACTCCTTATGGAAAGTATTTCCAGAGCGAACACATGTCAAGCAAAATTTGACGCAGCAAGGCTTCTACAAGAGCAGCTTCCTCCCGATGAGGCAGTTGCGGTTCTCCACGCGGACTTGGTAGAGACCTACTCTGTGGCTCTCCTTACCCGTCCCTTCTTTTTCGCGTTTCTTATCAAGGTACAAAGCGAGGTGAAGGGCTCTGCAGAGGTGGCATCAGACATTGTCACAAGCCTTGGGCGGCTCTCGGAGTCTTGTGTCGCTGCTTCAACAAGAACTGTTGCCTTGGTCTATATGGCATATCGATCAAATCGCCAAACAGCCCAGAACTCTTTCCTATTGTACGCTTCTCGTCCCAATTTCCGCAACAACATCTGACCTTGATTCAGGAACTTTCTGTTTTCTGCAACATTGATAATATTGAGCAACGAGTTCGTTGCTCTACATGAGAATGATCGATATGTTACATCGATGAAAAACTCAATTGAGATTCTCGAGTATGGTTCCTCTTGGAACAATCATGCCGAGCGCCTTCTCTTCATTGTGAGGTCATTTCAGGCGGCTTCTGGAGATACCAAGCGGCCCAGACCCCCGAGGAGGACCAGTCTACCGGCTCGCACTACTGCAGCAGCACCTTTGACCTGAAACCCCCCGTCACAGACGGCAATGGAAAATGAGAGCATCACGAGGGAATACGAGTTCTCCTATGGCCCTACGCAATACTTGTCTAGATTCGAAGAAGAGACGAAAAAACTTGTGGGAATACTAGTTCCCCCGGCTCTATACAATACACGCCTAGATCCGGAAAGAAAGAAAAAGAAGAGCAAAGAAAAGGGAGGGGGGAAGAGAACCTCGTGGGAATATTAGTTCCCCCTCTGGTTCCACGCCATACTCCTCTAGATTTAAAGAAAATAACGAAAAGAAGGACTCTCGTGGGAATACTAGTTCTCCCATGTTCTACACAATACAATACCACCTTGCGCCCGGATTCGGATGCCTCCATACGCAAAACACGATCTTAGATTTCAATCCAAAGATTCACTTCATAGAGCGTTCCAACCGGTAGCTTACAACAAATAAATTTATAAATTCACTAGATTCGGAGTTGTTGCCTGAGCGGCACTGGCTGAACAGCCACGTGAACTTATTGGAGGCGAAAAATTGCAGGGCATGAGGTATAATGTACGCCTTCTAAAAGTAATACAATGGGTACAAATGAACAGATGAGCTCCTCGCTCTACAAGACCAACCGCCCAGGATCCTCCTCCAAAATCACCTTGCACCGCTCCAGAAAATCATACGCCCGCTTCTCCTCGGCCTTGGACACAACTAAACTAAACACATTGGCACCGCTGGACAGTCCCGGCACAGCTGTTACCGACGGCCCAACTGAAGCAGCCTTCTTGGGCTTGGGGGCGAGGACATCGAAGATATCGGGCTTCTTGGATGATCTGGACGGTAGGGAGGACAGTGGGGGGATGGCGGAGATTTGGGGGAGGTAGGTGCCGCGGGAACCCTTTGCCGCCTTGACCTTGTCGAGGCCGAGGACCTGGTCGAAGAGCTCGTCGGCGGTGGGCGGGCGGTTCACGGGGGGCAGGTTGTCGTTGGCGACCTCGGCGGCGCGGCTGATGAAGGTCGACAGGGGCAGGAAGACGCCGAGCGTGTCCTGGATCTTGTTCTGGACCTCGACGACCTTGGCCAGCGAAACGGGCACGTTGACCTCGAGCTTCTTCTCGGCGGCGGGCGCCTTGGGCGCGGCCTCCTCGGCCTCCTTGGGCGCCGGCGCGGGGGCCTTCTTCTCGGCCACCTTGATGTTGCTTAGGTCCAGGTGCGACAGCTTGTCGAACTGGGACTCGAGGGCGGCGGGGCGGTCGGGCGAGATGCTCCCCACGTACGCCAGCACGTCGCCCTTGAGCAGGCGTCCACCGGGCCCGGTGGGCGTGATCTTGCTCAGCTCCGCGGCGCTCAGCCCCTTCTCCTGGACAATGTGGCCGACAGACGGCAGCAGCGGGTACCGGACGGCGTGCGACTCGCTGCTCGCGGCCCTCTGGGCACCCGCGCCGGCGGGCTTGGACGCGGCGTCATCCTTCTTCGACTCGTCGGGCTTCGGGGCACCACCGGGCTGCTGGGCGGCGGCCTGCTCGTCGGCGGGGATCTCGAGGGAGGCGAGGTCGTCACCGGACTCGGCGACGACGGCGATGCGGGTGCCGACCTGGATGGCCTTGGCGCCGCTCTGGGCCATGATCTTGAACATGATGCCATCGTCCTGGGCCTCGACGTCCATGGTGGCCTTGTCGGTCTCGATCTCGAGGAGCACGTCGCCGGCGCTGAACGAGTCGCCCTCCTTGACGTTCCAGTTGGCAATGTTGCCCTCGGTCATGGTGGGCGACAGGGCCGGCATGGTGAAGTTCTGGGCGGCGAGGGTGCGCGCCGACGAGGTGAGGTCTGCGCGGTTTTGTCACCCCGTGTTAGCCAAGCTTATCTTTTGCGCAACATTTCAGAAAGATTAGATAGATTAGGGGAGGAGGAGGGGGGGATTTCGTACTACGGGCGGCGGCGGCTCGGCCGGTGGTGAGGCGAGCGGTGACTCGACATGCTGCCGCGAACGACGCCATTGAGGGCGTTGCTGGGGCGGGTGATTTGTTTGGTGGTGGTCGAGGGGGGAATGGAGGATTGGAATCTTTCAGGGTTGAGCTCTTTGGGTGAAGCTGTTGGGGAGATGCACGGCGGTGGGTCCACGGGATATTTTTGGTGGGATGTTCCGGACAGGGGTGGCAGAATAAAAAGGGCACATTTGTGTGGTATGATATATGAGCATTAGCATTTTTTTAATGTCTACAGATGGGCCCCATTGATTAGCTCAGCCTTCTTTTCCCTCAAGCGGATCTACCCATTACTAGGCGATCTACGTAAGGCGTTTCGCAACCTTGGAAGTTGACCCTTTCACTTGTTCCTTCACCACCGGGTATCTCACGACAAGGAAATTAACCTGGAAAACGTGGAATGCTTGCACTCCTGGCCCCGGCATAGAAGCATTGGCTCGTTTCACAGGTAATAATCATGCGTACTTTTTCTGCAGCCAGTCCAGGACGTCCTGGCCAAACTCGGCAGGCCTCTCGAGCAGCGCCCAGTGCCCACCCTCGCGCACCACCGTGGTCAGGTCGGGCAGCAGGCCAGCATCGGCGCTCTGCTGTATCATCTGGTGCCTGCACACGAAGTCGCTCTCGGCGCCCCAGTACAGCGCGGGCACCCTGACGGCGTAGGTCTCCTCGGGCAGCGGCTTGTCGGCGTCGTTCTGCACGGGGCCCACGTACGCCTTGTACCAGCAGCAGGACGAGGCGAAGCCCTCCGTGTCCGGGCCGAAGCGCGCCATGAAGTCGGCCCTGTGCTCGGGCGTCGCGAAGGGCAGGGTGGGCTGGGTGCGCCCCGCGGTGATGTACTCGCGCATGCCGTCGGGCCTGCACCAGTTGTCGAGCCACGTCTTGGGGTCGGCGAAGGCCGCGGTGTAGACGGACTCGGGGACCTTGTCCATGAGGCCCGCCGCGTCGGCCGAGTTGAAGAAGTGCCAGTACTCGTAGCTGGCGTTGCCAAAGACCTCGCGGGTGACGCGGTTGACCGTGTCGAGGTCAAAGTCGCCCGTGGGGGGGATGTAGGCGACGTTGGCCATTACGAGGCCGACGACGCGCGAGGGGTAGAGGTTGTAGAGGCGCTGGCACAGGCAGCTGCCCCAGTCGTGGCCGACGGAGATGACGGTGGAGAGGTCCTCGTAGTCGAGGATCTGGATGACGTCGGCGGCCTGGAGGGGCCAGGCGTAGGCCTCGGGCTTGGTGGGCTTGGAGGAGCCGCCGAAGCCCAGGCAGTCGAGGGCGACGACGCCGTAGCCATTGGGGATGAGGTAGTTGTTGATGAGACCCGCCCAGAGGCGGGCCGTGTCGGGCCAGCCGTGGAAGAGGACCAGGGTGGGCTTGGAGTCCTTGGCTGGGGATGTGTAGTAGGTGTAGGTGAAGCCGCGGGAGACCCAATGGGTCTTCTGGGTGAGCTGGGACAGGTCCTCCATGGCTGCGGATGAGGGATGGGCTGAGGAGGTGAGGAACAAGAGGGCGAGGACAAGGTGCTATGGGAAAACAGGATTGGCAGCTCGGCAAGGGACGGCGGTCCTTAGATATACTCTTGGTCCTCTTGGTCCTCTCGCTCCTCTCGCTCCTCTTGCTCCTCTTACTCCTCTTACTCCTCTTGCTCTTCTGCAATATGATGAAGCTGGCCGTCGGAGCGGGGTGCTCGGCGGGGTCGAGCAGCTGGGCGCCAGGGTGCAAACCGGCTGATCAATAATGGCCCATGGCCGCGCCCATCTCTGGGCCTCTCAGATGGGCTGGATAATATGAACATCTGGACACGGGAAGCCACCCAGGCATCCACACTATACTATTACATACAATTCCGGAAGGGAACTCGCGTCGCCAAGAGGCGTCTGGCACGTGGGGACCAGGCCTGCATTGCTGGGCATTGCCGTGTGAGATACGTAGGCGGTGTTTTGGCTGAAACATCCCCATACATATGGAGTAATATGCAATCCGAGCTTCTGCTAGGTTCCTTTTAGTTTTATTCATCGAAAAACCCCTCAAACACTGCTGCAGGGAGTCTTGCAGAGGTCCATGGCCAAGATGCCAATACTTGGTGCCAATGGTACAGCCAAGGATCAAGCATCCAAGGTGCGGAAAGCTATCTGCGAAACCGGGAAATGTGGGTCGCGGCGTTCAGCCCAGACACGCGGTAAGCCGACGACTGACAGACGAATTGGCCTGCCAGCTTTTTCCTGTGGCTGCGAACGAACCACCTAGACTTGACGTCTGGAATCATTGTGCGACAAACCGCCTACCACCAAAACCACCAAAACCACCATCACCACCACCACCGCCACCACCGCCACCAGCATCGGCCTCCATGGCGGCCCATTCATGACACGAACCCCCGCGATTCCCACCGAGCAATCCCGTATCCGACCACAGGTGCCCCCGTAGGTAGCCTCCCAGGCGCCCGTCTGCCACCATGGCCAGCCTCCTCCCGAGGGGCCTCTTCCACCCCAACATGCTCCGACCACAGCTCCTCCGCCCGCGACCCATCCTCTCCGAGCTCTCCCACCCCCAGTCCCGCTTCTCCACGGCCTCCCTCCGCCTCCGAGCCGCCGCCCCGAAGCCCAATGCCAATATCAAGACCTCACCCTCGACAACAACAAAGCCCCCCAAGGCCGCCCCGCAACAGCAGCAGCAGCAGCAGCAGTCCAGCTACGCACTCATCAAGAGCCTCGCCACCAAGCCCACCCCGACGGTCCTCTACGAGGGGCCCTCCAACTTCTGGTTCTACTTTGGCTGCTGGTCCAGCGGCCTCTCCATCCTCACCTGGACCGCCGTGACGGGGCCCTGGGTCATCTTCCACCCGGAGGGCACCGAGGGCGTCCCCGAGTGGGTCACCTGGGTAAACGGCTCGTCCTACGTCCTCCTCGCCGCCATGGGCTTCTACCTCATCTCCAAGACCCCCAACATTGTCAAGTCCATCCGCGTGCTGCCCTCGGCCGTCTCCCGCGCCGCCCCGACCACCTTCGCCGCCGCCGCCCCGGCCACCACGAGCCCCTCGCTGCGCGTCGAGGTCACCGTCCACCGCATGATGCCCCTCCTGCGGCCCAAGGTCCTCGCCGCCGACCTCGACCGCGTCTCGCTCAAGTCGCGCCTCTCGCTCCCCGGCGAGTACGTGCCCGACCTGCGCCGCGACGAGGCCCGCCGCCTGGAGGAGGCCCGCAGGCGCGAGCTGCGCCGCTTCGACATGGAGCACCTGATGACGATGCCGTTCCGCAAGCTGGCCCGCGGCCTGGCCGGCATGTTCCACGGCGTGCGCGCCGCGTGGACTGACATGGGCTTTGGCGTCATCAGGGTGGATGGCAAGGAGTACAAGGTCAATGTCACCAAGGGGTTCGCGCACGATGGTTTTAGGACGCTGGAGAGGATAGTGCCGGTCAAGGAGAAGTGATTTATTTATTTGGAGAGAGAGAGGGAGAGAGAGACAGGGAGTCAAAATATGTATACTTGTATTGTTACTGTAGGAATATCAAAAGGCATGTTGGTATAGATGTTGGAAGGATAAATATACTCATCAACCAAACCATGTGTAAAAGCCAAAGTTAAGAACCACGTTCCTCGATGGCGAACCACGATATAACACAGCCCATTCAACTTGGCCCCCCGTCGCACATTGTCGCTTCTCACTCGCTGGGTCGCCCTGCTGGTATGATAGGTAGCGTCGGTCACACAGCAGCGCAAGATGGCGGCCACAACCACGAGATCTAATAGCACACAACGTCTTTCGCCCCCATAATCTCCCGTGCGAAGGATTCTGTTCAAGAGGGCGGTCAGTCGATTGCTTGCATGCTTTCCCCTCCTCGGGGACTCTGGCTCGTCACTGCAGCGACCAAGTCTCTGGCGGGCCGTATCACACCGGCCAGCGGCATGACATGAGGTGACCGGTCAGACGAGGGGTGCAGTTTTTTTCAACCTCTGCCGTCTTTTTCCAGATTTCAATGCGTTACTCTGTGCAGCCAACGGTTTCTTCTGACCATAAGCCCAGGACACTTTAGGAAGCATGAAAATACCAAAAACACGACTCACCAGATGTATCGATGTGGCTCAATTGTCCACCTACCCGAGAGACTCGGATCATCAATTCCCCCCGCAATTGTTTACTATCCACATGACAACCGGAGCCCATCTCCGACCACATAGAATGGTACTCGTGGCCCCAAAATGGTGACGGAATAAGGCCTGGTTGGGCCTGTCAGCAAAGCCACCGGCAAATGTCGCTGCTCGTGAATGGGGTCATCAGTTCAGGGTAGCTGCGTTAGTACGAGCCCGAGGTGGTAGTACTAGTATTCTGCGGCTCGCAGGATGGCGGGGTAAAAAGAGACGTGCGTTTTCCAAATCGGCAGATGCCAGGACGGCAAATTGCCAGAATTGCGCCTTGCGCGCCTCCTCCTTCTGGCTTCCTCATGTGCGACCATGGGGGATCATCGCCGACCGGTGCGATGTAACGACAAGGGTTTCCCGCTAGTAGACTTGCTGGTTGGCCAAACTGGGCCGCTGGAACTGGGCGGGCTGCAGTCCTGCACTGCACTGACGACTGCACTGGCGGAAGCACAGGCCACAGGGCATGGCCAAGCGTGCAAGGGCCCAAGCATGGGATGCCGACTGGCTGCCCTGGCAGGCCTGGCATGGACGTCCATCAATCGCCCATCAATCGCCACCTATCGTCGTCCTCCTCCCGCACGCCATTGGCAGAGCGGCGGGACATCGCGGCCGCTGCATGTCGCAGCTACCCGCCGCTCTTATCTGTGAACCACTAGACGGGCCAGATCGCCTCGTGCTTCACCACTGCCTTTTGCCACCTCTGGGCTGGGTCCGGAGCCATGTGTGAATAAGCGTCGAATCCGAGGCCACGAGTGGCAATGACGCACCTCATTCGACCGGTGCCAAGCGTTCAAGCGTCCAGGCATCGCCTCGGCTGTCCACCTCGTGACTCCTCCGAACAAAAGACTACTACTAGTAGTAATATGGACAGAGGGGGGTTGGTTCGCGCTTATGTCTGACTAAATTATTGCGCGACCGACACTCGATTGCTCATCTGGGCGAATAAAGAGATTCCACCATGAACGTGGACAGCTGAAAGGAGGCGGTGAGACCGCGAGATGAGATTGATGGGTGTGGCTCATCCTCGTCAAGGGTGGAGGGGGGGAAGAGGCCCTCGATTTGCAAGATGCCAGATTGCCATATGCAGTAAATCTGTCTTGGCCTGAGGGAGAGCAAATCTCGAGGTGGTTCACAAACTGAAATAGAATATCAATGGTATCAAAACAGACATGTCTCGGAGATGCCAGAGACAGTGGGCGGAAGCTCCGGCGGCGTGTCCCGACTCCCAAAAAAGTTCCTCAACACATGACGCTTGGTCCACGCGCGTGTGATATACGAGTACGGAGTACTCGTCCTGAAGCATGCTCCATCTGTTTGTCGCCAGTTTATTAGGGGTCTTCTCTCAATTGCATGCATACGCGACGACATTTTCCAACGTCAGGGTGGCACCACAGCACCCTCACAACTCCATGGTGTGGTCAGGTGGGTGAGAACCAGACAACCATCCCCCCCTTTTTCGCGACTCAAAAGACAGTGAGCGTCGTTCAGCGTTGCATGTGTTGCAGCGCCCAGACATTTCTATAGTGGGGGATGGGCTTGGATGGGGTCTGGGTGGAGGGGCTCGCGTCTGGGCGCGGGGGTTGCTCAAGCAAGATGACATACCAAGCATCAAGCTTCCAATAAGAGCCAGGGGCCGGGGTGAAGGCGGTGGAGAAGGATGACATAAAGGGCGGCTTCTTTTCAAGAAGCGATTTCGAAACCACCCAGAAGCCATGTATCATATGTTATTATGGCCTTCCCTCCAATAATGGGTTCTGTACAATGACAGCCCGTGGTGTGCGTTGGGTCACAGCCAGGGTGGCTCCGTGATGCCATCGCGGGTCCCGGTAGAGTGTATTCGGGCGCCACAGATGTAATCATATGACGATCGAAGTTTGCATACGGGTACCCAGGAAGATGTTGGGAAAGAAAATGATGCTATTCGTACATGATATATGGTGAGATGTCGTACGACGTGGAGGAAAAAACTATGGAGTATTCGTAGAGAGTAGTCTTGACTGTGGTGTCTCTCTTTGCCTGCAGCGGCGGCGGGGCCAGAGCCATTAATGTATTATTACTGGCCGAGGGCGAGTTGGCAGCGTGCTGGTGCGAAACAGCGTCTTCCTTTATGGGGAGCACCAGCTTCATCGTCCTTGCAGGGCAATCTCGTCCGTGTGACTGTATCCCGGGTCGACCAATGCTGTTACACGTTTTGTCTTCCTCTTTTCCGTGATAGGCGTTGCCGAGATGGTGGTGGTCTGGGCGGTGGCTTGCCTGGGGTGTGACTTGATATCTGCCCATGGTCGTCTCAGAAGCCAATGACAGTGCGGATCCCTTTATTCTCGCGAGCCTCAAGAGGTGGCGCTAGAGAGGCGCTGGAGAGGCATGACGAAGATGCAGCCAGATGCAGCAGATGCGGCGTATCCGACTTCTCCCACTCCGGTTCGTGAGGCGTCATCTGGCGTTTGGGGGTGGCGCTTGAGGCTCGGGAAGTCGTCAATTGATGTCGTCGCCATCGCCATTTCGCCAGCCGTCCCCGGGGGGCATCCAAGAGTTCGGCGGGGCCAGTGTCAGGTTTAAGCGTCCATCGGACCATCTCTGGCCAAGGGCCCCCCACCATAGGCGCCCCCCAGATCCACCATAGGCCGAACATTCATGTCGGTCCTTTGCGCGTGTGCGCCGTGCGGTCGTTGGTCTGGCTGGCGCCTGGTCTTGGCGTGGCCCAGCCGGTGATTGTCGGCATGGCGATCTGCTGTGAGCCTGGTCTCTGGCGCGCTGCTGTTGGTGGTGAATGGTGAGTGGTCATGCCCTTTTGATTGCGGGCTTTTTGCATCCCATTCTGGGCGCCTCCACCGTGTGGCTGGCTGGATCCATTTCCTTCAGCTTTATCAGAAGGAGCGATACGTCGTGCTCCGTGCTCCGTACTTCGTATAGATTGGCAGCGTTGTAGCCAAACCCGTCGCTCGCTAGCGGGTACCCGTTTGCCATGTGAGGGGGGAAGGCAGATCATATGGCCACAGTGGGTGAGTGGGTGCCGCCACCATCAGGAGGAGCGATTGAAGAGCCCTGCCAAGTGGGAGGAGGCAATCGTGAGTGAGTCTCAGCTTCTCGAGAGAGGGTAACAGAGCTGCTTCGAAAAGCGCGGTGCAGGAGGCCGATGCAGGAGCTAATGCAGCTGCAACTGCAAGTCCTCGAGATGGGGACTGTTGGGCCCACTGTGGCACCGGGTGTCCTAATGCTGCCCTTGTCTGCTATCGTCAGTGCACCCAAGTGGTATTAACCAACCAAGCCACATACTCGTCTGAGAAGCGCCCAGCCCGGAACAACACCCAGTGATAGGGGAATGGCAGGGACTGATCAGTTCGAACTGGCCAAAGGTTGTCGACTGACCCCCGACTGGGCGGATGGAGGATATTGGGGCGGCCACAAGGACAGCTGATTCGAGACAGTGGGCGCGGGACGGCTTGCTCGGGTGATGGACCAAACCGTATCGCTGGGCTTGCGGCTGATATGGTGATCAGCTGCGCCCGCCATAAAGGTTATTATTGACGGAACCCAAAGCCAAACTCGGCCAGACAAAGCACCGTGCCGAGATCAAATGCTGATGCCGCGACGGCAATGGACGCGAGAACAACGAGATGGGGGAACGTGGTGTCTGCTCTGCAACACAGTGATCTCAGTCAGTCCTCAGACCTGGGTCCATGACCGGCAGGGGTCTTTTTAGTGGGCAAGTGGGCTTTCCAGGGTTCCCTGTCTTCCCTGTCCACTGGACGCCCACGGGCCACTGGAGTTTTGCACCTGCACCTGCACCTGCACCAGGCCTGCGCGCCAGGTGCCACTGGTCGCCAGCCGTGGCCGGGCTAACAGCCTCTTGCGATTGTCTCCCCCCATCCTGTTATTAGCATTGGGCCCTCACTTATCGCTCGTTGGACCCTTCCCGCTTCCTTGCCTCTGCATCTTCTCTGTCCAAGAGGAGCCACTGGGAGGATACATCCTGGGCCTGTCCGTCTTCTTTTTTCCCTTCCTCCTTCCCTTCCACCCCTTCTCCCCCTCGCCCACTATCACGACGGGCCTCATTCCTTTGGGCTCTTTTTTTTTTGGGACGGCTTGGCTAGGCGTGACAGCGTTGCGGCGTCCCCAGGGTTGTTTGTTTTCTGCCTGGCGTTTAGAGGCGTCCTCGTGGACGAGGTGAGTAACTTTTCCTTCGCCTTTGCTCTTCTGCTGCCCGGAATCCATGCTGCCTGGTCCGTTTGCCTGATTGTCTCCGCCTCATTGTGCTCTTTTCGCCATTGTTTTGCCTGGTTGCCTTGGGGTCGCTGGAGAAATCCCTCGACTTCTCGCTCGATTCCTCCTCTCGCCAGCCATGACTATTGTCGACCGACGCTTCCTGTCCAACGCTTCGATCACATTCTCGCTTGACGCGCGCGACTTGCTTTCACGCAATTTTTTATTGTGCTGCGTCACCTTTGGTGCGTGCGTTGCGTGGCGTCAATTCGGCCGCCACGGCTTGTCCTTGTGCTGCGCTGCGTAGCCTGTTGACTAGAAGACGTTCCGACCGCCCCAGCAACATCATATGGTGTAGGCTGTGTGATGAGCATACTGCGCTCTGCATGAACACTGGCCCTCCTGCTTTCACTGCCGCTTGCCCTCGACAACTCGGTCGAATGCTGGTTACCGCGCTTGAAGCGCGAACCCCGACGCGGGCTCCACGTATATCTTGTCCTACCTCTGGCGTTCCCTGGCGCTCCCTGCACTGCCACTGCCACTGCACAATTTCGCAATTTTGATATCTTATTGTCAGACGCTGACCGGCTGTTGAGCAGTTGGACTCTTCGTAGAGTTTTCCAGTTCGTTATCGAAGCGAGACGGGCTCGATTTCGGGTTCCTCCCGGCACGAAGACCTCGATACCCCCGGACACGGATAATACTAGCCCCTATAGACGATTTCCGCCTTAAATGAGCGTGAAATTATAAACGATGGATTCAGAAGACGGAGAGCTATTTATAAAGGTACGCCCATCGCCAGTCTGTGCCTTGAAGGCCGAGAAGCTGACGCAGGAATAGCAACTGGCTGGCTTCGTGCGGACGCACGAGAAGGCGCTTGCCAATGCTCTTCAGTTCCAGCGACGCGATGTTCGCCATCGCCCATCCCAGAGCACCAGTTCCGTAAACGCGATCCCCCGGACCCCGTCCCTCCCCGAACGACCCTCCACAGCGTCGTCCACGAGCTCCTTGGCAGCCACTTTCTCTCTCGGCTCCTTGAACCTGGCCTCTTCCAGTGTCAAGTCGGCCAAGCTAGCTCTTACCCCTCATCACCTCTTCTACCTCCTCTCCCGGTTCGAGGAGCTTGGAATCGCGGTAGGGCCCATGAAGGTCCGCCTCGAGAACCTGCACGATAGCTCCACCTCAGCCAACTATGTCTCGTTCCTGAGCAACACGCAGCGGTCGAGGAGCCGGGACTCCGACGTCGGTTCTATCCGCTCTGTTTCGAGTGTTCGCAGCGTCATGTCCGGCATGTCGGCCCTCTGGGCGAGTCTCGGCATTGGTGCTAGTATATCTGCTGCCAGGACCGAGCGTCAGAAGGCCGCGGCCCAGGCCGACCTCAAATATCTGTATTCGGCCTTCACCAAGATCCCCTGCCTTCGATTGGCACCCGATTGGCGCGCCCGCCTGATTCGTGGCTACGAGGAATTCCCGTTTGACTCGGCAGTTCCGCTCTACGTATTCAAGAATTTGCAGCAGTTGGAGATTAGCAGCATAGACTTTCGCCAATTCTTTGGCTGGGATCGTGTTGCCGATCAGGTGCGCTCACTCACCCTGAAGCGCGCCGGTATCGAGGATCCCGCCGATATCCTGATCGATATCGTCTTGGACGATATGGACAAGCGTCGCCGCCGGACCTCTAAGACGCAGTCTTCGCCGGCCCCGACCTTCGGTTTCAATGGCAGCTCGCGTAGGGGGTCGCTTGCTCCTCAGCCGGAACTCCATCGCTCAATGACTGCGCCTGGCCTGACAGACCCTAGAACCTCTGGCAACGATCTTCGAGTCGGTTCGCTCACTCCGAGCGAACACGCCATCGACGATGGAAGCGCGTCGGACAGCACGAGGCCTTTCGTCAAGAACGATTCGGAGGATCTCGCCCGATCACCCGTCAAGGAAGGACGCCCGCGAAGCAACTCCCCGCCTTTCCCTGCGAATCATCGCAGCCACTCGAACCATGCTCGGTCCTCGCAGCGCATTCAGCGATCTGGATCTGGGAGCTCCCATTCTAGCCTCTCGGACTCGTGGCATCACCACTCGCGGGGCAGCTCGTCCAATCTTTTGGCCATGGGGGTCCTCCCCTCATCTAAGTGGCGCTTTCTACGCCACCTGAGCTTGGCAGACAATTCGATGACGTCCATTCCCTCGGCTAGCCTTGCCCCCCTTTCGAATACCCTTTACTCTCTGGACGTGTCCTCCAACCTCTTCACCCAGATACCCGATAGCCTCGCGTCCCTCACTGCTCTCCGAGCTCTGAACCTTTCGCACTGCATGATAGACTCGCTTCATTCCTTGACTCGGAACCCGCTACCTGCCATCACCGCCCTGAACCTCCGCGCCAACCGACTTCAATCCCTGGCTGGAGTCGAGAAGCTGTATCCGCTCGAGAGATTGGACCTCAGGGACAACCGATTGACGGACCCCTCGGAACTTGCAAGACTTACTGGCATCCCGGAGATCCGCGAAATCTGGGTGGAGGGGAACCCTTTCACGAGGACGCACAGAGACTACCGCATCACCATCTTCAACGTGTTCCGTAAAACCCCTGGCTACACGGAAGATGTTATCATCGATGGCACAGGCCCCAGCTACTCAGAACGACGATATCTTGTTGAGCGCCCGCCTATTCCTGACTCTGTTCCGGTGGTCAAGCCGAAAGCCCCCGAGGTTCCTACTGTCGACATGTCGAAGCCCACTATCGTCTACGGCGCGTCCAAGGATGCTGCGCTGCGTAAAGACCGGCCCAGTCCCAAGGCAGTCATGAGCGAGGTCAGCACTAGCTCAACAAGGCGCCGCAAGGCCCCCAAGAGGCGAATTATTGATCTGGCTACGGGGGATATGCCGACATCTCCCACCGCGCCAGATGTGCGTAACACCACATCACCAGTTGACCGTTCCGATGCCATCACCCCGGAAGGCAACTATAGCGTTTCCCCTACCCCGCAGCACCAGCTTCAACCCCCGGTTCTGGCGGCGGATACCCTCAAAAGCAGCATGTCTCCATCTTCCGACGTGCCACGCGCTGATGCGAGCACGATTGTGGAAGCACCGCCCGGCAGCGCCGTTGGCGACTCACTGAAGAACTGGAAGATGCCCCAAGACTGGGATGCAGATGCTGAGAATTACCGCCTAAAAATAGAAGCCTTGCGGGACAAGGTCGGCAACGGATACCTCAGCGTTCTCAGCGAAGAAAGCTGGGACGATAAAGGCACTGCCTTCGGATCACCGACAATGCGGACAGTCGGATCGATCACACCAGCGCAAAGCCCTGATGCTGCTGAAACAATTCAGGGCATCCACGGTGGTCGTGCACTTGGACAACCGCTGAGCCCCTGAGAGCTTTTGACTCTCCAACACGGGGCACCTAATGATACCCATGATACCCCTCTCCGCCCCCATGGACTCGCTGGCTCCCCTGCTCTCTTGCTGCATGAGTTGCCCGAGTTTGAGTTACAAAATACCCTTAACTTTCTTTCCTCTTCACGAACCTGACTCTATGTCGGAGTTTATGAGTAGTTACCTCGTGGTAGCATTTTTTTCGGTCAATGAATTTTTGTGATTTCACTACGGAGCATAGCGGGTATGGCGTTCTCAGAGATTTGGTTCGGTTCTTTTATATACTCTTTTTTTTTTCGGCCAGGATGGTCACTTATTTCTCAACCACCTTGTCGAATCACCTCTCGTCTCCCACTGCATTTCGTGGACGGACGATATGGATACCCAGACGTTGGAGCAGAAGATTTTCAGATGAGACCCTTCCTATTTGGCTGGAGGCTTTGCTTGGCCTGGAACTGTTGGCATTTGGGCCATGGCGTTGGGAAGTGCCGAGGATGGCACATTGCTGTTGTTTGTTGAACCTGTTTTGCCAGGATATTTTGTGTTATTTGGTATGCCAACAACAGTAGTTTGGCGGGATTTTATTACGACTAGGTGGGGGGACTCGGTTACTTGAATGCAGCAATCGCCAGTTGGCGACGCGGTTTATTTGCCAACCTTTGAAGCTTCGGTATCCATACTCGCATAAGTGACATGTTTGACTGGCGGCCGGCAGGGGGCGGAATTGTCCATGTGTCGAGGTTACATACCCGTACGAGTATAAGTCCTCCGAGGACTCGGGGTCTCAGTTAACAGTACGACTCGTACGAGTACGTCAACGAAGTCTGAACTCCTTAAAGGCGATCGTTGGCCACCCCTGGCTGGGCCGTTGTGGTGGGCTGGTGGAGTCGAGGCCCGGTGAATAAGGTAGGGCGCCGCTAAATGCGGGCTGGGGGGAGGTTTAATTCTCGTACCTGCGCACGGATATTATGGAGAGAGCCCTGATGCTGAAGTTGGATCGTGGCACCATGAACTTTCTCAGAGCGGAGGCAATCATTCGGGCTCTATTGGTTTTTTTTTTTTCATGTCTACGCTTAGAGCCTCGGGGTACTCCCAGTGCCCGCGAGAGAATTACAGATTGCCCCTCTGCAGGAGCCTACGTATGGGCAATCTTGATCATTCCTCCGAGAACGACGCACGGGGCAATTGCACATTAAGTTCTTATGAACTGGAAATCTCGATACCGTCTGGTGGGGGTAAGCATTAGTATGTGGTGCCCATGCAGGGACAGCTCAGCAAAGTGCCGGACGGTCCGCACAACCACCTCTCCCCGGGAGACTAGGCAGCGCCACGGCGTCAGAACTTGGATTGGACTTTGGCTGGATCTTCGACCTCGAGGATATGTGCGGTCGCAAGTCCCGTTTTTACCGCTCCAGTGCCTCGGGAGAACATGTAGGCCAGAGGGTTGCCGAGAGGCCTCAGCTGCGGGTGATTGGGCTGGGAACACTTCAGCAGGCGAATAGCCAAGATGCTCTAGGTAGCATATATTGACCCAGCATCAGGTGCGACGTCGCAAATGAGAAACACTGGAGGGTGTGAAGACAAATTGTCGAATCGATCTTGGAATGGGTTCCCCAGAAAATGCACGTTCCACAGTTCCAGTAGATGCCTCTAGTCCCGAAGAAGCCAGGCGCTGCGGACCCGCTGACTAAGGAGCCACTGCCCACTGGGGGACCCCCAAAAATGCCCCCCCAAGGCACCGTCTCAGTGGAGCGCTGCGCCAGCGCCTATCGCCAGCTGCTCGCAGGGCGAGGCACTGGCAGGGTAAGGGGGTGGTCCGTGCATCCGACTTCACGCGTTCTTCTGTTTTTCGCACACCGAGCGCAGAGCCGCCAGCCGACGTCACGTCGTCCTCTCCCTGCCCAGAAGCCATCCATTTGTCGTCAGACGAGGAGCCCCAGCGGCATGTGACCTTCGCGAGCGCCTCTCCAGTCTCGACCCGGCCGCCTGTGGCCTCCTGGATGTTCGCCCTTGGCTCTCGCCCCATCCCATGCCCCTCGACCCCCATTGCGACGACACCCCCTCAACGCGGTGACCAGGCCTCTTCGAAGCGCTCCGACATCACCCACGCGATACCGCTGCCACCGAGGTAGCCTGACATGGCGTCGATTGCTTCCCCGTCCCGTCGTACGCCGACGGGTCGGCGTCGCGGCCGCCCGCCTGGCACCACCAATGCCGCGCGCGCCGCCAGGCAGGCCTCGCTGGCCACCTCGGCTGCTTCAGAGCCACCCCCAAAGAAGCGCCGCTACGTACCTGGCGGAGCTGGCGGCGGAGGCCGCTTCATCGACCAGAGCGATATGGAGACCCCGCTGTCCAACGGCGCCGTCACGGTATCAAGGTCCCGAGCCGCGGCCGTCCGCGACGCCCTCAACGGTGCATCCCCATCTCTGATGCCACAACGCGAGCGCAGCACCCGCACACGAGCTGCAGCCGCCGGGGATGGGGACTTTGCTTTCTCTTCCACCGTTACCGCGTCGGCGAGCCATGCCGACGACTACAAGCCTCGCGAGGAGCGCAACTGGGAAGAGTTCCACCCCAACCTGGATATCGACAAGACCTTCATGGTCTTCCGGTCCGAGGATGTCGATGGGGTGGCGCAGGAAGCTCCCAATACCCCGGTGCCCCAGACGCCAGGGACGCCCTTGAACGGCTCCATGACACCATCGAGGCAGATCAACCCCGCATCTACCGGAAACACACCCAATGCTTCGGCCAAGAACGAAACGAACCCCTTTGATACGGCCGTTGCAACACCCACCAGACGATCGCGTAGGCCGACTCGTGACGTGGTGAGCTTCTACGGCGCCCGGCCGCTAGACCTACCCATTCCTACCACGCCCAAGGCCCCCAAGGTCCTCCCGATAAAGAATCAGACGGCCAAGGAGAAACTCGACCTGAGGCAGCCATCATACCGAAAGACGAACCGGATAGAACTCTTCGAGAGCAAGACGTTTGGCCAGGCACGATATGTCGACAAGGCCATGAGTAATGTGGGCTATCAAGAGAGCGACCAGTACATTCGCCCGGAGCCCCAGCTGATAAAGGCAAACGAAGGCAATCCCGAGGAAGAAGCCGATCTGTCATCTCTGCCCAATGCAGAGGAAGGAGGACACTCCTCCCGGCTCGGGCGTGTCGAGTACGACATGGACGAGCAAGATGACATGTGGCTAGAGCAGTACAATGCGCAGCGCAAGGCCAACGAGCTCGAGGCCATCACGCGCGAAATCTTTGAGATCACCATGACCAAGATTGAGAAAGAATGGCACGCCCTGGAGAAGCGGATCCCTAAACCTAACCCCAAGCCCCCGCAGACTCATCGCCCCAGATCGAGCTCCGCTGCGGCCGTTAGCGGCGAGCCGCACGCCGGAGACGAGCCCGACTCGAGGTGCGCCATCTGCGATGATGGGGACTGCGAGAACACCAACGCCATTGTCTTTTGCGACGGCTGCAATTTGGCGGTCCATCAGGAGTGTTACGGTGTGCCATTTATCCCCGAGGGCCAGTGGCTCTGCCGCAAATGCCAGCTCTGCGGAAGGGGAGTTCCGGTGTGTACAGCCTGATATCTTTCCCTTCAAGATGGGACGCATTGCTGACCCTTTGTAGACTTGCATCTTCTGTCCCAACACGGATGGCGCGTTCAAGCAGACCAACTCATCCAAGTGGGCACATCTGCTCTGCGCAATGTGGATACCAGAAGTGTCGCTTGGAAACCACACTTTTATGGAGCCGGTGATGGACGTGGAAAAGGTGCCAAGGACAAGATGGAAGCTTCATTGCTACATCTGCAACCAGAAGATGGGGGCGTGCATCCAGTGCGGCAATAAGAATTGCTACCAGGCTTTTCATGTCACCTGCGCTAGGCGTGCGCACCTCTACCTCAAGATGAAGACTCGCTCTGGGCAGCTTGCTGTCCTGGACGGCAGCATGGTCCTCAAGGCATTCTGCGACAAGCACTGCCCGCCCGACTACACCGTGGAGCATGACGTACCCAACGCCACGAGGGCTGCGAGGAAATTCTACAAGCGAAACATGAAGGGGCGCATCTGGGCAGACAATCACGCCGTCGCCAACGTGATTGCTGCGCAGCAGCGCAATGCGATCGCGGACCATTCGCCTGAAGGGTCCCAGTTGGCGGGAGTTAAGAATGCCGCCGCCCCTGGCGATAAGAAGAAGGGCCAGCAGCAGCCGAAGAATGTCTGGAGGTTACCGTCGGGGGCGCCCGTCATCCCCCAGGCCGTCTTCGATATTGTCGAAGCCTCGCTCCAGCGATTTCCCTTCCGGAAGCGCAAGGACTACCTGAGCGAGGCCTGCCGCTACTGGACGTTGAAGCGTGAGGCTCGTAGGGGTGCCGCGCTCCTCAAGCGCCTGCAGCTGCAGATGGATACCTTCTCCTCGATGGAGCTGACGAGGCGCAACTTTGCCGCCATGGGACCTGACGGCAAAGGCCGGCTGGCCCGGCGGATACAGTTTGCTGAGATGCTCATCAAAGATCTCGAGCAATTGAAAGATCTCTCGGACGAGACGGTGCAGCGGGAGCAGCAGAAGCTGGAGGCAGCAGAGCTGGAGAAGGAGTTTGTGGATGAGTGTTACTTTCCCGTGGCCAAGCTCCTGGTCCCTGCGGTCGAGAAGGCTATTTCGTAAGTGGTACCATGACACCACTGCTGCGAGGTGAGCAGACGTGCTAATCAATCAAAGACTTGACAAGGATCTTTTCATGGACGGCTTGCTCAGGCTTCAGCGCCGCGTTGAGCAGCGTTTATATGCCAAGGCCCTGACCTTTGCGCAAGAGCTTGGCGACGTTATCCACGACGGTATCGTTCGGACTCCTGATTGGCCCGAGCCATCGGAGCAGCGTTTTGAGGCTTCAGAGAACCCATCGACCAAAAACCCCTTTGCGGACATCCGCGAGCGCCGCAAGCTAGGGAAGCGGATCCTCAAGGCAGTGCAGCCGCAGCTCGAGACTGCGCTACGTGTCGAGTCGGAGATTACCAACAGGCCGTTCGAGACTTTGCAGAAGGAGCTGGAAGCCAAGATGGAGGCCAGCCTTGATGTGCAGCAGTCGGTCACTGTTCGTGGCCAGGAGGGCCAAGGGGACGATGGTCTCGGCACTATCATGGTCGACGCTTCTGCGCCTTCGGAGATTAGGGTTCAGACGGAGACGTTGGCAGACCAGGAGGCGGAGGGGGCTGGGAAGGAGGATGCCATGGACACGGATGGCGCAGAAAGTGGCAACATCGAAGTCAATACGTCTGGCCTGGGTATCATCAATGGGGACGGCTCAGGGGATGTTGAAATGACCGACGATGCGGATGTTGGTACGGCCCAGCAGGCTAACGGGGTGGGAGCATCACAGACACCCCCAGGGAGCAACGGCTATGGCCCGAGTCCCAAAGGGGGAGCGCAAAACGGACCCCCGACACCCCCACAGTCCAACGGGAGCTTCTGCAAGGACGCCGACCCCCTTGCGGACGGTGGCGTGTTCTGGTATCTCAAGGCGTTGCAGCCGCAGGGAACATCGATCCTCGCGGACGAGGAGCCGCCGGCTGGGGAGGACTCGCGGATGCAGAGCGAGGATCTCACAGACCTGGACGACGAAGAGCTTAAGGCGCTCGGCGCGGAGGTGGACGTGAGTCTCCCGACAACGGTGACAGAGACAGAGGAGGAGGAGACTACGACGGAAGCTGCACCTGCAACGCCTAAGAAGGGTAAGGCCAGCAAGGCGGCTGCTAAGAAGCGGAGGACGTCGGCTAGGAGACGGTGAAGCTGGCATGTACTATTGCGAGGAACCTTGCTCTTTAGTTGGTAGCTGGCCTGTTGGACGCGTCGGGCGGCCCAGGCTGCTGTGTTGCCATGGAGCTTTTGGCGTTGGAAGGGAATCTCCTTTGAGGGTATTGATTGTGAGCAGGCTTGGGTTTATCTTTTTTTTCTTCTTCTTTCGGCGATGCCCAGGGAAGATGCCACGGCCCCCTGATTGAGACTTAAGATATCTTTATTGCTTCGCATGTCGCAGCGATCTGTATGTAGTTGATGGTAATGAACAGCTTGACTAATAACACTGCGTTGAAGCAATATTGTATCGTCATCAATGGGCTGTATACACTTACTATACGTATTACTACTACTGTACTCCGTATTACTACTGTATTACTGTATTAGTACTCCATACCTGAAGGTACCTCCACCTCCAGCGGGTTTTGGCGGGGCAGCGCCGATGGCCGGAGCTTCGAGGAGGGTCTTAACTCTTAACCTCTCCATGCAGCTCTGCTCTCCAACAAACATTCCACTCCAACAAACTTGACCCGTCACCAGCCGAGCAGCACCCCAATTGAAGGTACACATGTCCCGCTCTGCCTCGCCCACCTCGCCCACCCCCCCTTTCTCACCCCAGACTGGCTGACAAACTCTCACCCCTCCACAGGTTACCTCAGGTATGTTGGCGACCTCTCTCCCCGCGGCGGCCACGCGGAGCTCCCACCGAGCTCTCGCCACCACCCTCCGAGCCTCCATTATTGCCTCGCGACGGACATTCACACCCCTCCCAGCCCGCCACACAAGACCTCAATCCACCATGTCCGACCAGCAGATCATCTTCACCAAGGACGCCCCGGCCGCCCTTGGCCCCTACGTGAGTCCTCCCTGCCCCCGCCGCCCGGAACTGTCCCGAGATGATTGGGGGAGACCATGCGAGAGAGAGGGAACCGCTGCTGACAAGGAGTTTGTCCTATGGAGCACGACAGTCCCAGGCCATCAAGACCCCGACCACCATCTACTGCTCGGGCCAGATCCCCCTGACCCCCGAGGGCGTCCTCGTCGAGGGCACCATTGGCGACAAGACGGCCCAGTGCTGCAAGAACGCCCAGGCCGTCCTCGAGGCCGCCGGCTCGTCCCTGTCCAAGGTCGTCAAGACCACCATCTTCATCTCCGACATGTCGCTCTTTGCCGTGAGTTCCTACTACCCCCCTTCTTCTTTCCCTTTCCCTCCCCCCCCCAACTCTCTGCGCCGCCACTTTCCTGTCCCTGCGGAAAAAGGCTCCTTCTAACCGGCGCGCCGCAGGACGTGAACACCGAGTACGAGAAGTGGTTCTCGCACAAGCCTGCCCGCAGCTGCGTCGCCGTCAAGACGCTGCCCAAGAACGTCGACGTGGAGATTGAGTGCATTGCTCTGCCTTAAGATATAGGCTCCGCATGGGGAGGACTAGCATTATAGACTTTTGGAGAGTCTAAAAAGCCTGAATTGATCCGATTGTCTTCAACATGGGCCACTTGCATTCAATGTGGTATCCTGCTCTACTTTAAAAGTATTCACTGTCGTTTTAGTAGCGCCCATGTCTGCTTCGTAGATTTGCCTCGCAACTGTAAGAGGATTGCTGGAAAGCATATGGGACAGACACAATGTAGAATCTATTTCCAGCATGATGATGATACGGCTATGTGCGCGGGGCTGCTCCATTTAACAGTGCTAAGCTCGCCAGATAATATTCGGCATCGTTTGCTCTATAATTCTTATAGATATGGCAAGAGTCTACACGGTCCAAACCACAATCCGCCCATCGACGCCGCTCGCTGGATAGCAGTCAGTACGATGTAATGCACGAGGGAGCTAGCATGGGGACCACTTACAGGTGAACTGGGAAACGCCGCTGCCGGAAGCCTGGTACGGGCGGATCATGGTGATGGTGTTCTGGTGGACCGTCTTGAGCTGGGTGTCGTCCTTGGTCTTACCCTTGAGGTCCATCTGCTTGAACATCTTCAGGGCCGACTCCTCCCTCTGCTCGCCACCGGCCGTCGCGGGGCCGCGCGAGTCGACCGTGCCGGCAACCTGCCAGCCGGCCTCGCTGCCCTGGAAGCGGAAGGGCTCGCAGTCGTAGCCGGCGGCGATGATCTCGTCCTCGGCCCTCCAGATCAGGCTCTTGAAGGGCAGCATCTGGGTGGAGACGGTGACGACGGCGCGCGGGGGCTGGTCGGGCCCGCTGGGGTAGACGACGGTGATGCTGCTGTCGTGCGCGGCGAAGGCGAGGCTGTCTCCGCTGGGCGAGAAGGCCACCGAGTGGACCCAGCCGGCCGAGTTGTTGAGGAACTCTCCGCAGACAGTGTTGAAGGGCAGCCTCTCCCCCCAGACGGTGGGGTCAGGCCGCTTGTCGACACCCTTGATGTAGCTGGAGAAGACCCGAGCGTGGGCGTCGGTCGATCCGGCGGCGAGGAGGACCGAGTTGGGGTGCCAGTCGACGCTGGTAATGGTACTGCGGATGGGCTTCTTGAGGTGCTTGGACACCCACCAGTCGTTCTCCTCCTCAAAGTAGCAGATGGCGATCAGGCGATCTCCGGAGCCCACGGCGAACTTGGTCTCGTTGGGCGACCAGCGGACAAACGTGGCGGCGCGGCTGATTCTAAGCAGCACAAGCGTGGGCTTGTAGCCGGTGGGGGAGGGCTCCCAGACGAGGGCATTGCGATCTGCGCGGGTCAGTCGGCCACGGCCAGGTTCGGTTGCCGAGGGGCATGGCGAGCAAACCTTGGGAGCACGAGACGATGCGACCGCTGTTGGGGGCAATGTCGACGCTGGTGACGGTCTTATCGTGGGACTTCAGCTCGTCCTTGAGCTTAAAGGCGTTGCCAACCCTGCCGTAGAGCTCGACATTGGAGTCGCGGGCAACAGCCAGAGTCGCGCGGTCTGCCGAGAAGGAGTGGTCGGCAATGGGGTTGTGGAACAGGTGGTGGACTTCGGGGTTCGCCATCCTGACTGATTGATTGTTTACGTGGGACAGCGATAGGAGGAGCTCTCTACTATCGCGCAGATGCGGAAGAAAGAAGAAAGGCGGTGGTGGGTTGTGGTGTTGGAGGATGGAGAGATGACGCCGGATGTGATGGATGGTGGGGGCTTTCTGGAGGTTACGTCGTCTTGGCCTTGGTGTCTTGGTGGAAGCTTGGACCACCAACCCAACCCCAGCTTGGCCTCAATGGCACGAGGCTGGCGGCTCCAACCAAAAAAATCGACAACACCACACCTCTGACACCAGCAACGCGATCAATCCGCCAACAACCGCCGCTTCCCTTGGTGCTTCCTCGACATTGCCTTATCACGAGAATCATCTCGAGCTCTACAACACTCACTAAGGACACGTCCCTACGATCACAATGGCGACAGCAGTAGCACCCCGAGGGCTCCAACCCAACGCCTCCCTCCCAGCCAAGGTCCAGCCCATCCCGCCGAATCAGACGTGAGTCTTGTCCCCGTTCCGTCGTCCATGGTTCTGAGAAACTGACCTGTCAAAAAGCCTCTATATCACGAATCTCCCCTCTTCAAAAATTCAAAAGGACGACCTTCGAACCGCGCTGTACATGCTATTCTCGACCTACGGCCCCGTCCTCGATGTCGTTGCGCTCAAGACTATGAAGATGCGTGGGCAGGCACACATTGTGTTCCGTGATGTCCAGGCCGCCACGCAGGCCATGCGGTCATTAGACGGCCAGGAGTTCCTGGGCCGTAAGCTTGTATGTCTTGTCCACCCTAGCCCCCTGTTCTGAAGGATCATTTCCAAATGCTAATCCAGACGCTCGCCACACAGAAAATCCAGTACGCCAAGGGCAAGTCCCATTTCGTCTCCAAGCTCGATGGCACCTTTAAGATCCCCAACATGGGCACCGGCGCCGCCAATGTCGAGCAGACAGATCTGCAACGCAGCATCTTCGACGCGCCGCCGCCCGGCTCAGCAGCACCCCCTACGACTGGTGGCGGGCTTCCCGCAAAGCCTCCGGGTTCCACCGACCAGAAAATGACAGATTCCGGGGCCGACGCGGCCCGTGGCCAGAAGCGAACGCGGGATGAAGAGGAGGAGGAGGATAGTGACGAGGATGTTGCCATGGAAGAGGATAGCGACGACGAATGAACTCACAACTACCATGGCCCGGCGCCCCATACAACCAACCGCGTCGCTCTCGGTAGCGTTGACCTTTATTTCTTGGCGCAAAGGGCGGGGCTTAAGCCTGCGGGGGCATCATCATCTCTTTGGGAACCGAGAGCCCAACGCAGGCCCCCGTCAGCCCGATCCAAACCGTGAGGTAGTCCTCTCGCGAGCATTGAAATGCGGCCATGTTGTCCCCCGTCAGACAAGGGTGGACAAAGTAACAAGGCTCCCCATAGACGGGATGGTGCTGCAAAGAGAAGACGTTAGTAGCCTGGGCTCAGCGGTACCAAAGGCGTTCTTTTTTCATTGACAGAATCCCCCTCCCCTAAGCTTCAACATGGCACGCAAACTCACATCGATGGAGATGCCCCCGACGCCGCCATAGGTGCGGAGGCCCTCCTTATACGCGTTGGGGACGAGGTGGCGGAATACGGTGTCGATGTCGAAGGGGGAATCTCCGTCGCGCAGACCCCAGAGGCGGAAATAGAGGCACGGCATTCGATACGTGGGGTGCAGGACGATGTCGTACGTTACGAATCCTCCATCTCTCCTGGCTACCGGTTTCCGTAGAGCCGCCTGGAAGCCGTGTGTTAGAAACAAAAGCACAGTCAGATATAGCTTCACAAATTCCATCATAAATAATACCTCGTCGGATGCTTCATCTTCCATCATGTTGTGATCCGCCTCCAGAGCTTCATCGCCAGATCTGGGCGCGTCTGATATGGCCAGGCCACCCAGGTTGAGGCCGAGATCTTCCTCCTCTTTTTTCTCCAGCGGCCGCGTGATCTCAACCACGGTGCGCGGCATGTCCTGGAAAGCAAACGTGGCGTTGAGTGCCGTCTGGAGCTTCAACTTCCAGTGCATGCGCATGATTCCCAGCTTGGCCTGGCGGTATCTCCTGTCGAGGTGGTGGCACGCTTCCTCAAACTCCTCGGCGGAGAGAGCGGGGAAATTGGCAATGTCCATGGCGAATATCTAGCCCCCAAAGGCCAAAAGGGTGCGGCTGAAGAAACGGAGGTGATTTTGTGTGTTGAGAGCAAATGGTAAGTATGAAATTGTGGAATCCAAGATAAATCAAGTGCAAGTATATCCAGAGACACGAAGAACGTGGGAATGTGGGGGGATTTTAGGTACCTTCCCTCTGTCAGTGCAGTCAGGCACAAATCCAACCTCTGCCCTCACGTCTCACAAAGCAGCAGAGGTGATGATTCTCCGACACGACTGAAGGCAAGACACTATATTGAAAAATACTCAAGTCTGGTGAGGCTTGACCGTGTTATTGAAGGTGGTTCTTGAAAGTGAAGGAGGTGAAGAATATTAGCGTCATCTGCGGGTGGGCACACATCAAACACGTGCGCTGGCATTGGAGGGACCAGAAAGCAAAATCCCCAACATCATCACTCTGAGAACTACGGTGATCTGACTCTTTCACCTATAAGGCAACAACATGGCCAAGGACAAGAAAAAGAATTCAGACGCTAAAAAGGCCAAAAAGGTACATATCCATGCCCCGCACGCCATGAGTGAACATGAGTGCGTGTGAGTGAGTGAGTGAGTGAACCCCGCTAACAGCAGAGCTTTTACACTCCAGGCCGAAAAGGCAGCCAAGCAGGCCAGCAAGGGCGAGAAGAAGGCCAAGACCAAGGCGGCCAAGATTGATGGCAGCGATGCAGAGGACGTCGATCTCGACGAGATTCTCGACGAGTACCGTCGCCAGCAGGAGCAGTTCCTCAAGATCACCGAGACGGTCAGCGATGCCCCTCCACGTCCACGAGGAGCCTCGACGCTCATGGCCTCGCCCCACGACAGCAACATCCTGCTGCTCTTTGGGGGCGAGTACTTCAACGGCTCCCTAGCTCAGTTCTACAACGACCTCCACGTTTACAACATCTCCCGCGACGAATGGCGCTGTGTCACCTCCCCCAATGCGCCTCTGCCCCGGTCCGGCCACGCCTGGACCCGCGCCTCCAACCCCAGTCACGTCTATCTGTTTGGTGGCGAGTTCTCCTCCCCGAAGCAGGGCACATTCCACCACTACTCCGACTTCTGGAGGCTCGAGCCCGCCACGAGAGAGTGGACCAAGATCGAGGTCAAGGGCAAGGACAAGAGCCCCCCCGCCAGGAGTGGCCACCGTATGACCTACTGGAAGCAGTACATCATCCTCTTTGGAGGATTCCAGGATACCTCCAACCAGACAAGATACCTGGCAGACCTGTGGATCTTTGACACGGTCAACTTTGTCTGGCACTCTCCGCAGCTGCCCTCAGCGCAGCTCAAGCCCGACCCGAGATCATCCTTCACCTTCCTCCCCCACGAGTCTGGCGCCGTCCTGTACGGCGGCTACTCTCGCGTCAAGGCCACCGTCAACATCAAGCAGAAGGGCGGAAAGGGCCAGAACCAGGCGCAGAAGAACGTCCTCAAGCCCAAGGTCCACGAGGACTGCTTCTTCCTGCGCATGTCGCAGCCCGCCGCCGACGCCGGCCCCAACACTCCCCCGACGGTGCGCTGGGAGAGGCGCAAGAAGCCCACCAACTCGCCGAACCCGCCCCGCGCCGGCGCCACCATGACCTGGCACAAGGGCCGCGGGATCCTCTTTGGCGGTGTGCACGACGTGGAGCAGAGCGAGGACGGTATGGACAGCGAGTTCTTCAACCAGCTCTTCGCCTGGAACATTGAGCGCAACCGCTTCATGCCCCTGAATCTGAGGAAGCCCCGCCAGCAGCAGTCCAAGAAGAACAACAACCAGGAGCAGCGGCGAGGAGGAGGCCGGCGAGGCCGGCAGGGTAACGACGAGGAGCTCCTGCGACAGCTGCAGGCCCTGGAGATGGGTGCGTCTCTCGAAGACGCCGACGACATCGAGCTCGAGAAGGAGGAAGAGGAGGAGGAGGACAAGCCGACCAAGGAGTACCCCGTCACCCTCGAGCCGCCGCATGTGAGATTCAATGCGCAGTTGGCGGTGCAGGGCGACATACTGTACATCTACGGTGGGACATTTGAAAAGGGGGACCGGGAATTCACGTTTGACGATTTATACGCCATCAACTTGGACAAGCTTGACGGTTGCAAGGAGATCTACCAGCGGCCCGTCGAGGACTGGATTGTAAGTGCCCTTTTGTTTCCCGCCCGGGATTTTTATTTCCATTATAAATTGTTACTGACACTTATCCGCAGGAGTCCGAGGATGAGGCAGACGATGAAGAGGATGAGGATGAGGGCGAGGAGGATGAGGATGAGGATGAGGACGATGAAGAATACGATGCCGCAGAGAAGCCATTCACAGCCAGCAAGAGGAAGAAGAAGCAGGACGAGATGTCCGAGGCCGGATCAGAGACATCCACACCCTCGACGACGACGACGACGACGGCGAGCGAAGACGACGACACAGAGACGACGGCGACCTCCGTTGACGATGGCCTCCCACACCCAAGGGTGAGTATAACCATGCCGTTTCTCAAAATTAGCGACCAAATACTGACCAACAACTTCCCAGCCCTTCGAGTCACGCCGCGACTTCTTTGTGCGCACGTCCAACGAGTGGCAGGAGATCCTGATGACGAGCCTGCGGTGGAAGAACATCCAGCCCGAAGCCATGCCCATCAAGGAGATCAAGGCTAAAGCGTTTGAGCTGAGCGAGGAGAAGTGGTGGGACTGCCGCGAGGAGATCACGGCGATTGAGGAGGAGCAGGAGGCGGCGGGCATCCAGGAGGTGGTCAGCCTGGCAGAGAGGGGCGATGCTTCCGGGGCCTCAGGGGCGAGGAGGAGGTAATTCTAGTTCAAGATCTAGATATTGCCTACTTATACTTGCTCACTACAGCATGTTGCCTCGCATCCCGACCATAAGTACTCATACTCTTGATTTGTGATGGTGTAGCTGGGTGACCGAGCTCATGCAGAGATGATTTTGCTCTCCATCAAACGATAACTCAGATCATGATTGTCATATCTGAAAAATCCCCGCTCTCCCGTTCTGCACTCCTGGCTGCGCGTTCTGCACGTATCTGATCTTGCTGCTCTGTAGTCCACAACGTCGATTGATACTTCCGACGCCTTTGTTTCCGCTTTTCTCTCTTTCTCGCTGCCTTAAACGCAGGGTCGAGCCGATGAGGAGTAGAGCTGGTTGGGACAGTTCGTAGAGCGCCCAGAGTGCCAGAGCTTCCATCCTTGTCAGGGGCAGCCCCAACTGCGAGAAGTAACGCGACCTTGAGCGTGAAGTGGGCATCATTCCCACCGCAGTGTAGTTGCTTGAAAGAGCATCCGAGAATCTTTAGAAGGTCGCCGAGACTGCAACTCCGGAGTCCTAAGACCTCATTGGCGAGTTTCATAGTATCGATCACGCCGGCGATTTTTCTCGCCGTGAAGTCAAAACCTAGAATGTTTAGAATATCAAGCTCAACGGCCACTCCGTGGCCGATGAGAATGGTATTCCGATCCTTCGGCACGATGGACTCGATACGCTTTAGTAGGTCTTCTGTTTTGATAGAGATAGATGTACCAAATCGGAATCTCTGTGCAGACTTGGTAGTATAGAATGGTGATCCCGTGATGAAATTGTATGTTGATATGGCGTTCCTCAAGTCTGCTCTACCCAAGTCTCTGGTATCTAAGGTGGACAAGCCAGCCTGGCTATCCTCAGAGTCACAGAAGCCATCGCGAAGGTTGGCTGTGTGTTCAAAATCAATGGCGATGAGCACAGCATCAGAACAGCTGGAGGCCGTAAAAGAACATCCAGTCAGCCCAAGAGCTTGCAGCAATAGTTGGATTCCGTCTTCGCAAATACTTGGCCGAGTGCATCCAGAGCCACGTCGAGTAGCCATTTCCTGTAGTATGTAGTAGTTAGCCTGATGTTCCTGGTGCATTGGATGTGAAGTGTCGTGGCATGCCAAGTAACTAAAGCAAGAGTATACTGTGCTGGATTGGTTTCAACTCTCGTAATGAAAATGAGATGTTTGCTACTCCAGAAATTGGTACGTCTTGTCGAGCAACATGTCAGGCGTGGACAGAAAAGTGATATCGCAGGAGATGGCAGGGACAGATGCTAAGTTCATCCCTTCCTTTGGAAATTTGTCTGAAGTAACCTCGCTGTGAAAACTCCAAAGAAGTGGAAGGAGCTAGAGTAGTAGGCGGGCTGCGTCAAGATTTAATATATACGTGCTGGTGGATGGCAGGAGTTATGCTCACTTGAGGCAGGAGCGGGCACGAACCTCCAAGTGGCAAGTCAGGGCTGCTGGTAACATGGAAGAGGCACTATTCTTGCTTATCTTAATCAAATTTGTATCTTAGTCAATCCATCTCCTTTGGACATTCATCCTAGGTTCGGAGCACGTGGCTCACTCATTATTCTTTAAGATATCCTTAGACTTTGTGGACGATATAAACCTGCGCAATTCATATGCGAGAGTATTCGCCGCTGGTAGCGGCCCTTTCCACGTAGCTCTGTCTTTGACTCCAACTGCTGCTCTTAACATTCACATGCTTTTCTCGTTTATGGCAGCAATATATGATATTGGATGCGCGGGGTCGTGTGATGATAGCGGTGGTGGCGGGTTGGACGCCATTCCAACTGCTTCCGGAAGCACTGGTTCTTGGTCGGGATTCCCATTTGGAGGATGACAATGAGCTTAGTAAATGGCGCAGAGCGGTTCTCTGGCGTGCGAAAACTGTTGTAGAGTAGCGGATTTGCTCATGAGATTGCTGTTTCTGAGGTCTTTCCGGGAATGTAGGCCACCATTGCTTTACTCGCACCCTCCATGCAGTATTGGACAACATCTATCTTCTGGTCCTTGGGCGCCAGCTTTGCAATCTGGCGGATGTCACTCGTCCTTGGCAGGAAAAGGGCGTGCTCCATGGGCTCGCACGCCGCATGGAGCTGGCCAAGGCCATACGGCTGCATCGTATACAGATCAAAGACCTTGTCAGTCCGGTACCCTGGCCCTCCCCAGGGAGGGCTAGCAAAAACCACGGTGCTGTCTAAATCTACTCTCAAGTCGGGATGCAGCGCCTCTGGCCGGTTCTTCAAGGTTTCGAGATATTCGAAGCTGTCGCCGTGGACCCAGGTGATAACTCCGGGTTCCACTCCATACACCTCGGCATTGTGCTGAGCGCATGCGAGCGTGGCGGCATCCTTCTCAAAGGCAATGACTCTCTCCCACCTTTCAGACAAGGCGAATGCGATGGTGTTGCCGCCTGCACCACCGAACATATCGATGAGGGTGGTCTTCCGTGGGTCAATCGAGTACATGTCATCAGCTATGCGGCTGCACGACGTGTCAGTATGCCTTTGGGGTTTTGGAAGAAATGGTGAATGGTGACGCACTTTGCGACTGGCTCAGGAGTCACGCCGAACCAGGCATCATCGGTCATGTAGATTCCTTCATCGTACCAGGAGAAGATGGAATACCTCTGGGAAAAGTACCTGTTCGCAAGTGTAAGCCACCGAGCTCAAACACGGGGCATATTCTAGAGAATTTACTTTTGGATGTCCCAGTTTACCTCGTGCTTCCCTTCGTAGTGATGACACTCATCTGTGAGCTCAAGCTTCCCCGCGGGCTCCATTGAGAAGCTGGACGATGGTGATGGTGAGGGCTTGCTCATCAGTGGGCCCATGAGATGTTAAGAGCTAACAGACTGTTATGAGAGCATACTCCTATAATTTCTGTAAAGAACCAAGGTTCGTGGGAGGGTCCTTTGGTTGTCGTGCTGTAGTTGAAGAGACCAAAGACAGAAGAAGCCTCGACGACTTCGACAAGGCTGAGGTGGGTACTCAAGACAGGTGTGTTCACTTTGGGACTAGCGCCTTGGCGGGTGGGCGCGAGCTGCAAGGCTGCCACAGGACAGCTTTACCATCAGCTTCCAGTTCCATGCTTGCTTCCAGGCAGCTCCCATCCAACTGACGCGCAGCCACTATCAACGGCGAGAACCTCCCGCACCGCCTCGACCGTTGCACCTCCTCTCTCTCCTCCCCGAACTGGCCCCGCGACGAACCGCACATCATGTTCAACGCGCTGAATCGGTTCATGTCCCGGTTGGACGGCGACACCCCGCAGAACCGCCAACAACCCGGGGGATCATACGGCTTCCAGGTGCTACGGAACACCAACCTAGATCTTCCCATTGAGCCGTGGTTTGACTTTATTGTTGGGATCAATGGGCGTCCTATTGTATGCGACCTTTGCTCCGCCTCATTGCGCGCGCGACATCTAGTCTGACAAGACCGCAGGAAACTCCCGACCCGGGTCTGTTCGCTCAGGAAGTGCGCAATTGCGCTGGTGGGATGGTGACACTAGGCCTATGGAATGCAAAGGTATACCGACATTGTATTTCTCTCGCTCCGTATCCAACTAATCTTTTAATTCCAAGGGCCAACGGACAAAGGAGCTGCACGCCCCTGTGCCGGTAGAGACAGCCTCGCTCGGCCTCTCATTACAATACGCGCCCCTCGCCCTCGCCGCCAACATCTGGCACGTCCTCGACGTCGCTCCCAACTCCCCCGCCGACCAGGCATCCCTCCTGCCGTACAGCGACTACATCATCGGGAGCCCCGAGGGCGCTATGCACGGCGAGGGCGCTCTCGGCGAGATTGTCGAGGACTTCATCGGTCGCCCCCTGCGGCTGTACGTCTACAACAACGAGTATAACGTGACGCGCGAGGTGACGATCGAGCCGAGCCGGGGCTGGGGCGGCGAGGGCGCGCTGGGCTGCGTGCTAGGCTACGGGGCTCTGCACCGGCTGCCTGCGCCCCTGAGCGAGCCTGTCAATGCGCCGGGGGAGACCATGTTCGACGGCGGCATGAACGAGAAGAGCGAGTCGGCGTTTGTCCCTGCCAACGCCCCTCCCCCACCCTCGGGAGGTGACTACCTCGTGCCCGCCCAGATGGTCGGGTCGTCACCGGTGAGCGCCCCGCCGCGGGGTGGCAAGAAGAAGGAGAGACATGGACATGGGCACAGCCCGAACCAGCTGATGGATGACTACTTTAAGGAGGGGGAGGAGAAGAGCCGGGAGCTGGACAATGCGCCAAAGGGTAAGGGGTCGGGCCTGCCGCCTCCACCAAAAGCGGGAGCCGGTCCTCCCAAAGCTGCGCCAAAAGTGGATGACGACGCTGAGGGCGGAGGCGAATGATGGGGGGAGGAGTAAGCTACGCACGAGCAGTCTGTCACGAATACCAGCAATAGCTATTATGAAGATTCCCAATCGAAGAACTGAAACTCTATTTCTTTTTCTTTTCGTCGTGCCGTGCTTGCTTGACATTGTGGTAATTTGGATCGTGCTGTTTTCGTGAAAGATGCTAGAGGCTATCGCGTAGTGTACATGGCAGAGAAAAGCCCCCAAGTTCGCTCATTGCCCCTGGGAATCTAGTTGATGAAGTTGACGCAGAAGAAGTGCAGGATCAAGCTGCACACAATGTAGTCGGCAAATGCCCTGCAGATGCGTTACTTTAGCGGGGGTGCTCGTCAATGGGAAGGGTCGTTCGTGGGTGGCTTCGTACCTCTCGGGGGAAACCTTGGGGAACTCGCTCTTGTTCGCTTCGGTGGTCTGGATACGGAGGGAGACTGGGCCCTTGTCAGTAACGGGAGGGGAGCTCCATCGGCGCAAGCAACGCACTCGTCAGAACAAACTGGCCAACTGTTCCGCAGAAGCCGGAAAGGAAGGCATTGAAGGGCTGTGTGGGAAGTGTCAGCCTCCATCATCCGATGTGCACCCAACCACTTGTCATCCGCTCCCCAGATGCTACGCACATAGTTGCCGGCGAGGATGCAGTAGAGGAACTGCAGGGCGCCCACGACGGCGAGAAAGGCAAGGAAGACGTCGAGAAGCTTGGTCCGCTGGGGCGTCTGGGTCATGTAATAGTCGTAGATGTTGCGCAGGACCTTGTCCCAGTTGGCGGCGCCCGCGGTGGGCTTGGACTTGGTCACGACGGGCACGGGACCAGCGGCGGTGGTGCCAGCCTGGATCGTCGAGGCGACGGCCGGGGTGGTCTCGCGGGCGTTCTTCCTGGGCGCCATGGCGGGATGCGAATCTCGTCTCGTGGTGTCGATTCCAAGTTCGGTGGTTGTTGGTCAACGTGTCTGGCAAGGCTGCAGCAGCTCTCTGGGACGGGACACGAAAGCTTCAAGGTAGCCTGCGTGTGATTGGCTAGGCGCGGGGGTACACTAAAACCCGGGGCAGGCGTCCCGCTCCGCCAATGTCGTCAATTGCACCGAGGTCCCCTACCGTACTCCAACAAGCAACTGTCTTAGCTCTCCGAATCTACGAGGTTTCCTTCCTTCAAGCAGCAGACTCCTCTTCTTAGCAAGGCTACGTCATCCACCCTTCGTCTTGGTTAAACACGGCCTGCCAGTAGTATACAATGGTACGTCGCGCGACTGTCCCGATAGCCCAGGAAGAAGGTCTTGTCCCGCTATTCCAGACTGACCGTTGCCCTCCGTAGGCATCTTCTCAGTCTCTCGAGTACACCTCCTTGGTCCTCGCCGCTCTGACGGCTGGCGGTGGTATCATGGGCTACGCCAAGACCCGGTCGCTCCCGTCTATCATTGCCGGCTGCTCCGTTGGCGCCCTTTGTACGAACCCGCTGCATCCGATGGCAACTAAACCCCATGGACTGACAGAGTGATCCCAGACGGCCTTGGAGGATATCGCATCCAGAACCGCCAGCCCTACGGCGTTGAGCTCTCTCTTCTCGCCTCGATTGTCCTCGGCGGCTCCTCGATCCCCCGCGCCATCAGGCTGAGGAAGCCTGTGCCCATCGTCCTCAGCATCCTGTCCGCGTTTGGCCTGTTCACTTTTGGCAACGCCGTTCGCCAGAGCATGTAAACACCACCGTCAAAGTAGCGCATTTATTGTACACAACACGTGGATATAGTTTCTAGTCCCTGACTCCGTAACACGAATCATGGCACGCTTGTTGTTCGTCGCTCGAAAATCGTTGCGTGACTGGTGCAATTCCGTGCTTGGCCGTGGAGATGATTCCCTTGTTCCAATAACGCCCGCCTAGCCACCCACTCCGTGTAATTTACATCCATTCGTACAGGTATCTCACAATATCGTCTTCATCTGTCCCGTCGCCGGGTTGGGGCTTGCCGCGCGGTCGAAGTTGTTCGGGGGGCCCGTCTGTCTAGAGGCCCAGCTCCTTCTGCTGCGCCTTGATCTTGTCGCGCTTCGCCCTCGCGGCGGCCCTGTTGTCGGCCTGCATCTTGGATCGCTCTTGGCGAAGGCACTTATCGACCTTGTCCTTGAAATCGTTGCAGCCGCCGGCGGCTTTGTGCATGAAGCCTCGGGAGTGGCACTCCTCCAAGGCGGCGATGACGTCCTCGCACGCTGCGGAAGACAGTTAGTGACTATCAAATCATGGCGCTGGAGCAGCGGAAGGCCTACCGAGGGCGTTCTTGGTGTGAAGATGGGGATGCATTTCAAAAGAGTGGTTTGACAAGGCTTTGAAGACGAGGGATGCCATGTTCCCGGGCCGCCTTGGAGGAAATTCGGCGCTGGTGGCGCCATGGAAACGCTTGGACCACCTCCGGAATTTTGGGCCGCTGGAACTCGTAGCCACCAGCAGGAGCCATCTCAAAGGGACTGAACCACTTCAAACCCCAGCATATCAAGCACCTCTCACCGCCGACCCACGACGAGCCAAGTCGCAGCAGAGGAAGCTGCACGCATAGAGCAGAGAAGACCCTACGACAGTCGGGTTTAAATCCTTCCTCTACCGTCGCCATGTCGGCTGCCACCTCCTCGCAGCAGGCGCCAGCGCAGAGCCCCAAAGGTCCGTCTGTTTCATCCCACTTCAGCTCACTCGCCATGTTAATTTTAAGCTGCCCCCAGTCGACCTTCAAGCAACATACTCAAATTACAAGAACACCCTTCAGCAAATAGCCCAGAAGATTGGTGATATTGAGCAGGAAGCTGAGGAGCACAAGTTGGTCGCCTCCCCCCCCCAATGAACCCCTCTCTCCTCAAGTGAGAAGTCTTTTCGAAGCATGCGGGCATCATGTTCAACGGAATCTCACTGTTCCAATGATTGGGGTCTACCATTCTGACTTGTGTCTTGTTTCATTGCCTACTAACCTCTTATTCCCTAGGCTTGTTCTAGAGACACTCGAGCCGCTCTCCGAGGATCGCAAGTGCTTCCGTCTGATCAACGGTGTGCTCGTCGAGAGGACGGTCAAGGATGTGGTGCCGGCGTTGAAGACCAACCACGAGGGTCTGAAGAAGGTGCTCGATGACATGGTGAAACAGTACAAGGCCAAGCAGGATGAGCTGGATAAGTGGAAGGTTTGTTCTCACCTACCCGCTTTTGAGGTCTTGGAACCAGGAGCTGACATTTCCGCAGAAAAAGAATAATGTGCAGGTAGTCCGGCAATGATGCAAAGTCCACAAATTGAAAACTACAGTTTTTTTTCGTCGCTTCACCCAGGGGTTTCACTGCTGCCACTGTGAGCACTCGATGCTTCTACTAATCTCAAATCTCATCCCGGGGCTGTCTCATCCCCATGGACAATTTTCCCAACGGCATAGGGCCGCTCCACAGATGGGAGAATCGTCAAACTTGGACATCCTGCATGGCTCCCGGGCCGAGTTGCAGGATGCGTTGTCCATTGGACGTGGCCAGGCCTTGGCGGGGGATCTTTTGTGCCCAACGAGAGCTTCGGGCTTTTCGCATCACCTCTGGTGATTGGGTTGTCTTTGGCAACTAGCTGCTTCCAATCTTCCGACACGCGAGGCTTGGCGATGGAAGAAGCATGAACCATGGGTCGGGGTGTTTGGGTAGTAAAGACCCCCGTTTAGCCAGTTGGCGTTTCCAATCTGCACGTGTTGCGTTTGGCACATCTCCATCAGCTTCTAACAGGCAAGTGCATGTATGTATCAACTGCAATAATATGGAACGCAGTGTCAGCCGGCACCTGTGTAGATGGTACCATGGTGGGTTTTGCCAGCAAACCTGCATCTTGAACGTCATGGCCAACTGGCATGCAAGACCCCTGGAATACAACCCACACTGCGCTACGAACATGTGCGTCCGGCACATCAATATATTGATATTAACAGTTTGATTTCCAGAATCAGAGACCGCTGACGAGATATCGAGAAGTAGTCAGACATCAATGCGCGTTGGAACCAGCTCTGCGGTTTCAGATAGATGGTAATACTGACCCAGCTATATGGCGGCGGCCGCTGATTAGGTTCCAATCCGTTGGGCTCGAGATTGATATGCATGACGCATACGTATAGTCCTGGCAGTGCGTGCGCCCCAGTCCTAGCGGCAGAAAATGGATGCAGGCGGCTACTTTCGCTAGGCGTCACCATACATTACTAGTTACCTGCCTTACTCGCACCTAAGTGAGCGAAGTCCTAATACACACTCCCTGCCTGCAAGCTCGGCGGTTATGTCCGACGACCACAGCAGGAAACAGTAGTTGAGCTCCAGAGATCTACTACACCGGCGCTCTTGCCCCAAGGCATACGAAACGACTTATTTGAGCATTGGCGTTACTGCTGCTATAGACAGGGTGCATGTACAACATGTCTATGAGAGGCTGGTTTCTGTGGATAGGGGTATTCGGTATCCGTACAGTAGCGACTGGGCATGTCGAGAGCGCGGAGGAAGTGAAGACATCTGCCACTACGAGCCACAAGGGAGATATCAGTGAAACCACATGTAGTTGGCTGTAGGACACACATCCATAGCTCTATCGGCTGCCGACTGTCCAAATCCAAGTCCTCAAGTCGAGGGACAAGACGCATTTTCGCATTTTGTATTATCTCAAGTCTCTGCATTAGCGTTCCTTGACCCGCCTCCACACACGGTTCATGGCAGGATCTGTCTCACTGAAGCGGATCGGGCTATTGGAGTTCGGGCTGCGTTGGTTGGAGTGCTTGTGCATCAAACTTGGTAGACGACACAGCCCTTTCCAATGTCCTGATCACTGCCCTTTTCAGGAGCTCAAACCTCTTCGGTCCATCCAAGCTGAACTTTGCAGTGCAACTACTCGTATTCTCGGTAGCGGGAAGAACTATGGCGTATACCGTATACACTGCGTCATTCCCAACAGTATGAAACTCCGAACAGTTGGGTCGACAGCCAAGCTGAGATAATACTCCGTACAAAGAGAAGAGACATCTTGTCCAGGCTGAAGACGGATACTTGGACCGAATGGAGGCAGAACATAGCGTGCTAACAGGTACGCATCGGTGACCGCTGACACCAGTGCGATGTCGAGAATGTTTATGTCTAGGCGCTGTATGATCTTCAGATTTTGTTTAATCGATTGTCCGACTAAGACAGTATTCCATAATCAACCCCCCTTATCGCCAGAATCTTATATTTTTAGATTTCGTGTGATTGTCGCTGGGATACTATATTAAGTGATCATCTTCGGTTTTGCGAAGACGCACTGCTTCTTGCCTTTGGCTCGAGCGGTCTTTAATGCTAGCGACAAGCCGGAGACTTGAAATACGCGGACAGAGATCAATTTTCGCAAATCGCTTGAGGTAAATAACGTGCGAACATGTCGCGTATCAAGGCTGGCAAAGGCCTATTTGGGTAATAACTGGGTTTTCGTCTGATTGATAAAGTAATTTTCGATCAGAGGCGACGACCTCCAAATCGAGAGAAATGAAAATGACATCGGTTGGGAATATTCCATCTTGGCGAAATCCTAAAAAACTCTCGAGATGCTTCAGACCTCCAAGCGAAGACTTCGGCTTCGATTTTGGCGTAGTAACGCAGTGTGACGTCTTCATATTGTCGTCGCTAGAGCCTTAGCTAGCGGTGATTTGTGCCTGTTCGTTATCCGTACCATCTTCGGTGTCGGTCGTGGTGAGTGGGAGCAATCATTGTAATTGTGGATGGGGGAAATTTGGTGTGATCCATCAAGGTATCCAAGTGGCCATTGCTACAGATTACAATTGCACCCATATCGAATGACACATCAAACTCATGGTTTACAAAAGCTGCTAGCCAGTCTGCGAGCTGTTATCCGCAATCGACACTTACGAGTTGAGACCAAGTCATCGCCGCTGCTGATCTAGGCCTGCGATTGACATTGCAGGAAACCGCTACAATGATTGGGTTAGTATAATATAATATTGGGCGTGCCACAGAGGTTGATAGGGCGCCCCCGCGGCTCCCGACGAGTCTCGAAATCAGCCCGAGGTTGAAAGCAGGCAAACACAGAGCGTTGCAGCGTGCCACCAAGTAGGCTCATCGCACGCTGCTCTGTAATCGTAATAGTAATTCCGTGTAGTTCCGTGTGACGACCGTGCATAGCACCACAAGCCACCCACTTAGTCGGCGAGACCCCCAAGACTGGCCCAGCCTTTTTCTCCCATCCCGACAGGCAAACATACTCGTAGAAAGCGATGAGACCCGAGGATCAGCATGTCACAGATGGAGATTTGCGTGCAAAGATAGAGCAGCCAGCCGTCTGCGGGGAGCCGGCCCACGGGGGCTATCGAGGTCGAACACACACCGCTCCTCGCGGGACTGCCTAGAGAGTCGGGGGCCAACTTGGTGCCTGCTCGGGCTAAGGCGTACGGTGGCGGGGGCTATCCTGACACGAGCAAGACAAGGCTTGCTGCAGGACGAGATGAAACTTTTGTCAAGAGAAAAACATGGTGAGATCCATGGCGGTGCTCGTATGATGAGTGAGTTCGGAGTACTCCGTACTAGTACTCGTACTTGCCGGCCGGGACGGAAACGGTGCTTATGTAAGTACTTATCGATAATGCTGCCACCGTGAATCGCGTGAATGCAGCACAACCCAGCCCTGTGACGGGTCAATTCATAGTAGGTTGGAACGGCGCGCTAAAAACAACAAACCGAACCCAACGCCCCAAGGACGGAATCCTTGTCTCGCGCAACGTCAAGCTCGAATTTCTGCGACAGCTGGTGCCATTGGGCCCTTTCTGACCGCCATCCTGCATATCCTGGGCCCCTTGACCCCTTAGCTTTGCTAGCTCGATCCTGCACGTTCGAACAAAGCTCAAGCGCGAAGCGACTCACGCGAGAGGTGAGTTACCGCTGCACAACCCCACGTCGAAGCTTCCCATCCACCACCACCGCTCCACATGCCATATGCGACAGACCGGCACTGACCTCGACTGGACAACTCAGACACCCTCCCGCTGCCCTATCCGTCACCACGCGATTCCTACCCAAGCTGCCCTACCAAGGTACCCATCCCGCGTCGGGCAGTGCACCAACTGCAGCCCGAGCAGACCTGGACGAGACCCCGGCAAGAGCATTTGCGCTGACGCGATCTTGCAGGGCCCCCATTGACGAACGAGACTGCCTAACCTCGTGTAACATCACATCGTCATTGCAGCTCGCCCTATCCCCGACTATCCTCGCTGTAGCTCTCGACACCCCTTGAACGGGACCGTCGATACCGCGGCACCATCCGTCCGAGTTCCTCGCCCCCGGTCCTCCGCGGCTCTTCCGGGCGCACACACACCCCCCTTCTCTCCAGACGAGAGGAGCGACCCGATCTTCCCCTCGACACTGCCCAGTTGGCGGTATAGCTGCAGTTGCGCCGCCTCCTGCTGCGGGTAGTCCCACCCCTCCCCCTCC